>JAFMPE010044768.1:0-14997 GCA_024759925.1 Ficus religiosa | reverse complement strand
TTTTTAACTCTTTGGTTTCCTATTATTCGACACTCATTTATGACTTTTTGGTAATTTTTCTTTTTGCACATTGGTAATGGTTCTGGCTTCTAGGGACAGTAATTATTGCTCATCCAAGTGTTAGCTTCTTTCAGATCCTTGCAACAGAAAAAAAGAAAAAAGAAAAAGTCATTTCTAATTCAGAAATCTATCCCCAGTACTCTTGGTCATTCTTATGTACGTTACATTCTTCTGAAATTTGTTTTCTTTATCAGGAAGTACTCCTCTTGCAGTGGGAGCAGTTGCTAACTATGGCACTGCTGCTGCTGTTGAGGATCCGATCAAGCCGTCCGTCAGCATTGATTACACCAAGCTTTTGATTAATGGGAAATTCGTGGATTCGGCATCAGGTGAGGATTTTGTTTTTTGATGTGTATTATCGGAAAAATAAGGCATTTTGCAACTGTGAGCTAAAGCATTTACCGTATCTTATGTTGTTGTTGTGGTCTCAGGGAAGACTTTTCCAACGTTGGACCCCAGGACCGGGGAGGTAATTACACATGTTGCTGAAGGCGACAGGGAAGACATAAACCGCGCGGTTGTTGCTGCTCGCAAGGCATTCGATGAGGGACCGTGGCCAAAGTTGACTGCTTATGTAACTATTCCTTGTTTCCTCTATTTGTTTCTTTGGTACTAGTCCAACAACGCACCCCGTGTTAATTTCTAACAACATTTGTGTATCTTTCTTTTCACAGGAAAGGTCGTTAACACTCTTGCGCTTTGCTGATTTGCTGGAAAAGAATGCCGAGAAACTTGCGAAACTTGAGACTTGGGACAACGGGAAGCCATATGAACAGGCTCTTAACGTTGAAGTGCCGATCTGTGTACGTCTGATCAGATACTATGCAGGTATGCCTGTTTTAGACGGTTCGAGAGCTTCCTTCAACCGAATTGTTTGTTCCACAAAATTCTAAGCTGCTTAATATGCCTCAGGTTGGGCGGATAAGATTCACGGCCTGACAGTTCCCGCTGATGGACCGCATCATGTTCAGACCTTGCACGAACCGATAGGTGTTTGTGGTCAGATAATTCCATGGAACTTTCCTCTGCTCATGTTTGTTTGGAAGGTGGGGCCTGCTTTGGCAACCGGAAACACTATTGTTCTGAAGACAGCAGAACAGACTCCATTGACCGCTAATTTAGCTGCAAAGCTCTTGTTAGAAGTAAGCTCACGGTTCTTAACTCTTCATTTTTCAGTCTTGCATACATGTTTATTTTTCACCTACATTTGCCACTAAGCCGCTTGCATCAGTTACCTCCGTGGACTAATTACCTTTTATGGAATATAAACAAGTTAAATTTGTTGACAGGCCGGTCTTCCCGATGGTGTTCTCAATGTGATTTCTGGTTATGGTCCTACTGCTGGAGCAGCTCTTGCCAGCCATAAGGATGTTGATAAGGTATTGCACCCATTAATCCTTAGTTATTGTCCTGTATAAGTTGGCATTTTCTTGGAGCGTCTCCAATGCAATGCCAAAATAATACGCCAATGTTAAATTTTGGTGTTAAATTTGGCATCGAATATGGATTCTAATGGCTGATGTCGTCGATTTTTCATAAAATTGTTACACAACATTGTCATTTTCAAATTGTTAAAAATCAAAAGTTATACTTTTACAGTTTACAAAGCTTAATAATTATGATAAAAATTAGACATAAAGGATTCAAAATAACGTCTTGCATTAGAGTACAAGATACAATAACATAAAATATGCCATTTTAACAACTTTTTTTTTTAATTTTTTATTTACCAAAATATAATGTTAGCCATTGGTATTGGCATTTGCGTTAGAGATGGTCTTACTTTCTAACCTTTGATTTTGTAGAATTAACTCACTTGCCTTCCTACTAAAAGTATAAAATTTGTGAATGGTTTCTTTGCAGCTTGCTTTCACTGGTTCAACTGAGACTGGTAAAATTGTACTTGGACTAGCCGCACAAAGCAATCTTAAACCCGTCACTTTGGAGCTTGGCGGAAAATCCCCATTTATTGTTATGGATGATGCTGATATAGATCAGGCTGTTGAGCTGGCACATTTTGCTCTATTCTTCAATCAAGTATGTCCCGTTCTCTTGCTAATACCAAGTTTGATTCCCACAGAACACCTTTCTTTGCTAATAACAGGTTTGAATTCCCGTATAAACCTAAAAAGAAAGGGACATGTCTCATCTGCAGGGACAATGCTGCTGCGCTGGTTCTCGTACTTTTGTACACGAGAAGGTATATGATGAGTTCGTTGTGAAAGCAACAGCACGTGCATTGAAACGTACGGTTGGTGATCCATTCAAAGCAGGCATTGAACAAGGTCCTCAGGTAAATCAGTATGAGCACCACTAACTATCAATGTTCAACCAATTGTGATCAGTTTAGAATTCTTGAGGTTCTAGCTCTACCTTACTGTTCTTTTTCATACATTTTGAGGAAGCCTCAGCTGAATTTTGATTGCCGATTCAGAATCGGTTTTCAACCTTGTAATGACTGATGACACTGATTGATGCTTTTCCATTTGATGGATCAGATCGATACGGAACAATTTAACAAGGTCCTGAGTTACATAAAATCGGGAAACGAAAGTGGTGCTACACTGGAAACTGGAGGAAACAGAATTGGCTCAAAGGGATACTTCGTGGAGCCCACTGTTTTCTCAAATGTCTCGGTAAAGCCTTTACCTTATATCCCACGTAACCATTTTTTTTTTTTTTTTTTTTAACGAAGATACTTGAACTATGATTTTGACTAATCTGACATTACTGTCTCATTTGTTAAGGATGACATGTTGATTGCAAAGGATGAGATCTTTGGCCCTGTTCAGTCCATCTTGAAATTCAAGTGAGTAAATAATATATATCGATATGTGTAGTGCAATGCTCTTGAGTGACTTTGTACAGTTCTTCCCCAGGACACTGTAACCGACATTTATTCTACGTAACGGTTACTTTGAAAAGTTACAATAACTCGTCTCGGATAATAAAATTCTTTGCTGTTATACCTTTTTAGAATCATTATTACATATAACAAATGCTTCGTTACGCCTACTGTGTTTGTTTTGGGACTAACATTTTTTGGCAACCACTGTAGGGACCTTGATGAGGTGATAAGAAGATCAAATGCCACACGCTACGGGCTTGCGGCTGGGGTATTTACCAAGAACATCCACACTGCTAACACGCTTGTCCGTGCATTGCGTGCTGGTACCGTCTGGGTCAATTGCTTTGATGTGTTTGATGCTGCAATTCCCTTTGGTGGGTACAAGATGAGCGGAATTGGAAGAGAGAAGGGAATTTACAGTCTCTACAACTACTTGCAAGTGAAGGCTGTTGTCGAGCCTCTGCACAACCCGGCATGGCTATGAGTTCTTAGGCCCTTGTTCTCTTCTCTTCTCCTTTTTCTTTCTTAAAGGCATTGCCAAAATAAAGAGTGAGTTCAGTTGCATCAGCAAGTAGCGAGGTGCGAATTTAATGACAACGATGATCAAAGTATGTGTTGTTTTGATGATGAAGTACAACTGTGAGCTTGTTAATGTTTTCCACCCGTCTTAATGGTTCATGATTGAAGCAAAAATAATATTAAAAGAAAAATTAATGATTGAAAAAAAAAATAATCTAAGATTTACTTTGTTCTGGTTAATGCCTGCTTTTCTTCAGATTTTATCTTTGCTAATCAAGGCTTCTGGTGGAAACGAAAAAATTAACAAAAAGGGACTCTAACAAAACCAAGTTAGAAACTATGACTAATTTTCGGTTGTCGACAAGGTGATGTTAGTATCACATTCAAAGACTGTCGTTCGAATATAGCTATCAAGTGGTTGGGCGTTAACAAATTGAAATGAAACTTTCAGTTGGTCTGGATTGCATCCAATCACCTTTACATGTTACAATCCCCCTCTCGATCTACATGTCTCCACCCTCGCAGAGTGCCACCCCTCTTAATTGATTTCTTTTTGCGTTTTTTAAGTGTTTTGATAAGAAATTACTGGTAATATAGCAGGCTACCATCGGTAACATGATAAACTACCACCGGTAACATGGTTACAGTCAGATTCTTTTGGTAACACAGTAGCTTACCACCAACATGGAGGTTGGAAATGGATCTTGTCGTTAACCTGGCTCAATACTATCAGGGAGTATTTTTGGTATTTCCATATGTTGTTACAATTTTCTTTACAAAAATTTCATTTGAATATTGTATCGCTTTTACAAGAACATTGCAGATATCATTATTGCCAATGATGAAAAGTTGGATTAACTAATTCATCCAAAAAAAAGTGCGATTAATTAGGTTTCGCATAATAATATATTTACAACAACACAGGTGGCAACTGTATTACTACAGTTAAAAAAAAAGTATTACTACAGGAAAAAAAAAAAAAAAAAAAAAGGGATTTCATTGAGAACCAAGCGCTATGGCCTATGGGTGTGAGCTGCCTCACTAGTTGTAGTTGCAATTAAAGCCCACAAGTTGATAAAAATGCCATGTAATTGGCTTAACAGGGTTCTAGGCAGTACACTATTTTGCCATTACCCTTCCAGTCACCATGCCGACACTACGTTGTTTGGTTTTCTTTTTCTTTTTCTTTGTATTAAAAAAGTCCGGGAAAGCAATGATTGATGTTTGCATATTTCATCAATGTTATTGAAATGATTACATGCAAGAATGCTATAAATTCGATGTCTTCTTATATTTATACGTACTATAATATTAAAATTAATAATTTTGCTATTTTATAATACTAAAATTTTCTCTTACTTCTTTTCTAAAAAGGTTGATCCAGATGCTAATAGACATACTAATCCTTGATGTGGTGATTGTGCTAGCAATCATGATCCGTGAGAGTATAGTCCAAGACACACTAAATCAAATCATGAAATAATAAAAACAAGTCTTCATATTTATGATTCTTAAGAGTATCACCCAGCACTCAAATCTTAAACCGTAAACCTAGTCACAATAATTCTTTGTTGTTAGGTCATCACATTTAGACTTTTGATTAATTGGAGGGATGGGGAGGAGGAGGAAGAAGGGAGAGAGTTGGAGGGATGAGAAATGTAAAGGATGAAGATAATTATATATAAATCCCTTATTTTTTTGTAAAATGAATGGAGAGTTGAAATAATTGGTGATAATTTTTTTAGATGATTATTATATTGTCCTTTTTATATAATTTAGTAATAATTCATTTTGGATGTTTAAATTATCTATTTTTCACCTTGGAGGAATTTATTGAATCCTCACAAGGATTAAATTGATGACCCATGCGAAGAGCCTCTCACTCCACTGCTCCCTCCAATGTCCAACCAAACTTACCCTCAGTGACGACAGTTGTTTGGTTGAATCATTTTGACAACATATCAACAATTTTGCTATCAAAAGCCGGCGATGTATATATTAACCATTACCCAACATGAGACGTCATAATCTATTTACCTTTTTTTTTTTTCCCTTGACATAATAGTTTCACTTCCCTCCAATTTTTGATGCCCCTATGAAACATAGGATGCAAGTCTCTGAAGTTGTGACTTGTGGTTGAAGTAAATCATTTCTTGAACCATGTATATCAAATTTAGTAAGGTCATAGCTTATGATGTTATTGGTTAAACTTCACTCTAATTTTTTGTCCCCAACCCAATTGGGGGAAAAAAAAAAAAAGTCCCAATAAAAAAAATCATTACATACAATATCCTAAAAAAAAAAAAAAAAAAAGAGGAAAGAAAAGAAAAGTACTTTTCATGATCACTTGCATTCTGGTGGCAAGACTTTGAACCTAGAAGTATCCTTACAATAAGAGTAGAACATGAGCTTTCTTCTTGCCCAATCCATGGCCAGGGCTTGTTGGTTGGACAAAGTAGCAAATTCCTGTCCCTCAACTGGGTCCAAGTTTGAAGGGCTGTTCTTAGAACATGATCCTGAGACTGTCGTATTGGTGTTGGAGACACAGCCACTCATCTCCACCTCAGCAAACGACACCACAAATGGCGCGTACTTGTAGTTGACCGGGTACTTCCCTCCATGAGTTGCCCACTGGGATCCGTCCCATATCGTCGCGTACACCGACATCGGCTTTGATGGGAAAATTGCTGGGTACGCGCTGTTTCTCTTGAACTCCCTTACCGGTATGTTGTCCACCATAAACCTGCAGTTTTTCCACATCACTACTCATCAGATACTAAATACCGTTCGGTTCATAAGTTTGAACAGAAAGTTAAAATTACGAGATCCAAGTTAAATATAAAAAACAAAATTAAGGGTCCGTTTGATGAATGAGTTGAGTTTGAGTTGAAATGAAATTTTTAAGTTCGAGTTAAGTTGACTTTTTAAAAAGTAGTTATAAATTTTGTTGATCGTTCAGAAAAAAATAAAAATTGAGATAAAAAAGTACAGTTTAATTGGATTTAAACTTTGTTACCAAATAAAACCATAGTGTTGATACACTAGTACACATGAGATGATCGCATCACTCGCGGTGAGAAATAATATTGTTCAAAAGTTTAAATCTTTTTTTTTTTTTCTTTTTTTTGGGGAGGAAAGTTTTGAGTGTTCTTACACTATGTGATGGTTGTTCCAGAGGATGGTGTACTGGTGGTGCTCTGCCGTCGGATCGAACCAGAGGTAGAATTTCTCTTCTCTTCCGGTGCTTACGCTTCCGTTTGCATATATGTTTGTCTGGAATGCCCAGTCGTTTCTCTGGTCGTGTCCGAGTAATTCTATGTCGATTTCGTCGTGATTGTGTGGAGACACATCTGCATTGGACAGCTGCAATTTTCCATTTTCTTGTTAGAATAAAGTCATGTTTGTCACTAAAATTCTCATACTTAGAAGAGTACTACACATATATTTACATATATATACGATTCTTAATTCTAGTTAAATGTGACTACAAGTAATGAACATTACATAGAAAGCCACTACAACTCCAGGAGAGAGACCAGATGGAAGTTTAATTGCAGCACTGAAGAATCCAAAATAGTATTTGTTTTTCGAGACTAATCCAGATCCTGTGTCAAAACCAGAAAATTATGATGAGCAATTCTGCATTACGAAACCGAAGTTATCAAATGTGACTGTTTTGGAGTACTTCACCTGAGGATTTGTCAAGAGCAAGAGTAGCCATTGATCCGTTACCGGACAGCAGGAAATTCGAGGCGCCAAAGAAGTTGGAAAAGCCATTAGTAATGGGAACATGAGGGAAGAGATCTGTCAAGTGAGGAACACTCGGAGGCGTGTATCGCCTATTGCGGGGGCGTGTGGAAAGCGATGCGGTCGCGCACAAGATCAAGAGAACAAATAAGAGTAGTAGTTTACGTTGCAAAAACGCCATTGTTTTGAAATGGATTCAGGATGAGGAAGAGATTGGTGGATGAAATGGCTACTTATTGGGAGGATTTAGAGAAGGCTACAATAGCGTAATCTTGCTTCGTTGTTAATTAGCTGGCCATCTTTTTCCCACCATATCATTTTAATTAGGCGTTTTGTACCTTTTATGACCATCTAATGAGGGGAAAAAAAATAAAAAGGCGATGTGAAATGGATTTGAGAGGTTTGGAAGGACTTCTTGTTGAGAGGACTTCTGTTCTCTTTTCATGAAAATATAGACTTAAATTTCTATGGTCCTTTTCCTCCCTAATGGGTCCCACAAGAATACCAATTTCTTGTGCTAGTGTTCGTGGTTGTTATCCATGAGTAATAATCATGGGCAGAGGCAATAAATTTTAGTCCAAAATTGTTTTCTCCTCCTCAAGTTGCAATTTTGCAGACGTAAGTGTTTGACTTGAGCTAAGGTATATCGTTTTGTTTGTTTCATCTTTTCAGGCCTTTTCCCTCTCATCTTTCTGGGGCCCAAACGTTGCAAAGATTAACGGTAGGTTACGAAGAAGGGGAAAAAAAAACTCCGTTAGAAGAACACAATTTAATTTGCTATACATAGTTTAACTAAAAAATGATATAATTCTGATGTAATCTGACGATTCATAACTATAATTGTCGGTAAATTTTATTTTAACTTCATCACAAAGTTTCTTTTAGTTGTTTCTGTGTGATCCCCACAAAAGAAAGCACATGAGACTGATAGGTACAGCGACTGTTGGGGCGGCATTAAAATTATGGAATAATACTATGCATAATTTTGGAAATTAAAATTTGGGTAGTGACAAGAAAATGTCTATTATGTCTCTTGACAAAACCAGATTCGCCAGAATTGCTTTGGCTGGCTCCGAAAGATGTATGATATGACAGGGCATATTATAAGACGCGTTGTGCAATAAAAAGGCCCATTCCACTAGCCGGGAAAGAAAAAAAAAAAAAAAAAAAAGCTTGGCAACCATATGTTCACCTTCCTTTTGTCTATATTCTTCAACTTGATTTGTGTGCAACAGAAAAAGTGTTAAATTGACATCACCGAGGAAAACAGTGCTTCGTCTGAAGTCCTAGCCAACCTGTTTGGTAGGATGGTGTTTTGGAATCAAGAATCTGTTGTCTTAAATTTCTCATCTCATTAGTTGTCCATTATCATAAAATCATTTAAATTTAAGAATTTAGAAGAAGAAAATACAAACAATATTTAGATAAATTGATCAGTTGTTAAAATAATATTAGACAAACGACCATTAAGACAGAAAAATAAGACATCAGATTTCAACTCAATATGTAGTTTCTTCACAATAAAGCCAAAGGGATTTTGGGAGTGTTGCATAGAAATGATGGAGAGAATCTTAGCATGCGTTTGTAAGAGTTTGGATTGTAGAATTTGGGTTTGAATTGAATTGTGCATTTAATGTGATGTTTGAATTGTTGGAGTTAAAAGTGTAAACACTTGAAATGTATTTGGAAAAAAATATCAATATATATTTTATTTCATTCGTATTGAAATTCTACTCAATTTGAAAAAAAAAATCATCTCATTTGGACTTATACATACAAAGTTATGAGTTTTCAAAGTTTGAGTTACAAAACTGTAATAGTAGTTATAAATAGTAAACTGAGATTGATTTAAAAAATAAAAACAAAAATTAAATTATAATTTTAGAATCCAAAACCACGGTGTCAAACGCCCCCTGCAGTTTCCTAGATGCAAATGTTCTTGATTTTATAGGTCAAGGTTGTTTTCATTTTATGACCTCATAAGAACTTAAGAGAGGCTCTTTTCACTTTTGGCCCCTCAAAAATATGATGTGAGTGGTTTGATTGTTCAGCTGAGGCCCACAAGAGAGAAGTTTTTTTTTTTGATTGAAAACTTAGCTTGCAACTGTAAATCCTATAGAAAAGATTTTTGACAACTTTGCACATGATATTGTCTTCAGGTAATGACATTCAAGTCAGCCATGTCAAATCCCCATTTGGTTTAAGTTAAAACGTCGTTTTATCGTGATTGAGGTCTAACTCAGGCCACCAATCCTGGTTTGGTGATATAACGTTCTATTTTACAGTTCTAATATACAAGGATTACAAGTGTATCGTTTCTTTTGTGTAATTCAGAATACTAGCAAATGAACCTTCAAGGTACATGAGTACATTGCTTATTTGCAACTTTAAGTTTGCAAGTATATCATACTTACGATATATATATATGTATTAAAAAATGAAGAGGAGGAACTAAAGCCTTCACTCAAATTAATTGAAAAATAAAATTAAAACAATAAACAAAAATACAAGAAACTGGATCCAACCTTAATAGCGACACAGTAGAACAATCCTTAAGTTAGTAGAGATATCTCACAAGTCACAAATTTGCTAAATGATATTAGCTTGATGGTGTTATTATGTCACGCCTCTAAAAAGCATTTTTCTTTGAAATTACAAGGTTTTTGGATTCAAATCCTTTGTATTACTGTTTTTTATCTCAAAAAAAAAAAATAAATAAAGAATTTAAACCAAAAGTTCTATTCAAATGCTTTGTCCAAACACACTATATTAGTTATTCTACAATCTGTGGCTTGTTTGGTTCGTCACTAGTCTTGATGTTATTCCTCTTGGAAAGGAAAACTACCTGGTTACTAAGTGTATTCTTTCAGTGATCAAAACAGAAAATTGGGAAAGGAAAAGGACATTTTTGCAATAACACGAGAATATTAGACTACTCTTTCATGGGAAAAACCTTTACTTGCAATTGTCAATTTTCCATTCTTCTTTTCCACGTAACTTGAACGAAGAAAATTACGCGTATAAATACAACTAAGATTTCGAGTGCATCCTTTAAGTTAATCAGCAGTTCCTTTCTTCTACCAATTACAGATGTGAAATATTTTCTTAATCGTAAACTATTAGAACAGAAAATAAAAAGATATAATTTTATTTAAAAAATTATATTAGACGAGAGAACCTGGGAAGAACTAATACATTTCATGCTTAGGCAACAGAAACATACGCCTTCCAATAAGTCAAGAGTGAGTATGCGGTGTAAATTTATAGGAGAAACCACCAATAACAATCCCCTTCTATATTATCCTATTATCCTTAACCAACGGTCAACAAAATAAGAAATGGGGTTTTTTTTTTTTTTGGTGCTATTGATCCCGTAATTTTTAAAGAGTGACAGTTTAGTCTCTTATTATTTTTATTTCTTCTACTGATTAGTTCTTAAACTTTCTGTTTTTTTTTTTTAAATTTCTTTCGTAATTTTAGTCCTTGACACTAAAATTGATTTTATATATATTAGGTCGGCTCGGGCTAAACCGGATAGGGATAATTTTACTACTCCCACACCATCTTGTTCGACCATACCTGCTCGGCTGCCCCCACTCTCATTGAATGGCTCTTGTACCTACGTTATTAGGGGATAAGGGTACCACTCCCACACCATCTTGTTCGACCATACTTGCTCGGCTGCCCCTACTCTCATTGAATGGCTCTTGTACCCGCTTTATTAGGGGCGAATGATCCGTTGGTACTTGTTTCTAGCGTAACAATGTAAATTTTAGGAATTGTAATTAAAAAGGGTAAGCATTTCATAATAATAATAATAATAATAATAAAATAATAGATGAGTATATTTAAATTTAAAAGCTGACCTCTATGATTTGGGTCTCAAAGAAGTGCTTAAGTACATCCATTAATTGCGTTTAGAATTTATAAAGAACTTCTCAAAATAAAAAAAAATGACTTTCCAAATCTAATTTTAGATGATGTTTAAAAAGTGTGATTACTCCAACACCACCAAAGAAGGGAAAAAATTGAGTAAATATTAATATGACAGTCTAGGAGAGACAATTTTAACTAACTCCCCTTTGATATTATCCGCATGAAAAGAACAACAGAATAAAGAATTGATCTTTGTTGAAAAGAACAGGTAAAATATTATTAAATGAAAAAGAAAAGGAAAAAGAAAAAGAAAAAGAAAAAGAAAAGGAATCCGAGACGCATTCACCATGACTTGAGCTTGCAATTCAATACGCCTGTCGTACAACTCTCTAACCATTGCACGCGGGGCTTCCCAATATTCAACTCTCCAAAAACCAAAAACGTCGGCTAGCTTCCATACATGAACCCATTTTCATAACCAAATAAATAAATAAAGTAAAACTGTACAACGGCACCACTCCAAAAAAAAAAAAAAAAAAAAAAATTTGATGCAGAAATATAGCAAAAAAAAAATAGAAAATTATGAAACTCTACGAAATACAACTTTTTATTTTCTGGCTAAAATTTTATCACATCACTCAGTATTGCACAATTATTCAAGAGAAAAAAAAGATTAAATTGAATAAATGAATTATTGCATGAAATAATGGACGTAAAATAAAATACAAATTTCCATACCAATAATTCCACGCTGCACCTCCACAGTCGCTGTCGGCTACCACTCTCCACGCAACTTCCCCGTCACGAGCCCTTTCCTCAATCCTCGCGACCCCGCCACGTGTCCGTTTTGACCCGTTCCCGCAGCTTATCAACGAAAGCCGCTTTTTTATCGACCTCCCAAATCCCCACGTGTCGCCCATTCCAAAGTCAACTGCATCTTTGATTTTTTCTCTCAACGATCTTCCGACACGTGTCCCAATTTAATCCGTCACCTATATAAGGCGCCATAATCTTATCTGAACACGAACAAAATCGAAAACACAAGAAAACAAGATCGTTCTTTTCCTTTTCTTTTTTTGAATCTTCTTTTTCTGTAATGATTCAAACTTCCACTGTTTCCAGTCGCCGGATTCTGAATTTTCCGGCGATTCATCCCTGCGAAGAGGTCTCTCCGAACACGCTCTTGAGCTCTCTGATTTCTCTCGCGAGCGAAATCTGCAGCTTCAGATCGAGGTTCTTCGCGAGCAATGGTCGGAATGCGCGGGAAATCATTCGCCAGATCGGGATTCTTCTCGTTTTCCTCGAGGAAGTCCGGGAATCCGAGTCAGACCTCCCGGACGCCGTCGTTTTGGGGTTCTCGGAGCTTCATTTGGCGTTCCAGAGAGTTCGGTTCCTCCTGGAGGATTGCTCGCGCGAGGGGGCTAGGGTTCTGATGCTGCCGAACTCCGAGCGCGTGGCGAACTATTTCGGAGTGTTCGCGAGGGCGATCGCCACGGCTCTGGATGTTCTGCCGCTTTCTCTGATGAACGCGCCGGTTGATTTGAAGGATCATGTGGAGTTGGTGATGAGGCAAGCGCGGAAATCGCGGTTCGATGTTGCTCCGGAGGATAAGCGTGTTCTTGGGATCGTTCGGTCGGTATTGAATGGCTTCGAAAATGGAGTTGTCCCGGATAGAGATGATCTCAGACTAGTCCTTGATTATCTTGGCATTCGGCGTTGGAGCAAGTGCAACAAGGAGGTGAAGTTCTTGGGTTCAGAAATCGAGTTCGAGAATTCGAACGAGGAAAGGAAAGAGCTGCTGACGATGTTAAGCAGTTTAATGGGGTTTGTTTGCTATTGTCGTTGCGTGTTGTTTGATGTTGTCGAAGGCGAAGCCAGTCGACAATTGAGCAGCAAATGCAGCAGTGAGGTGCTAATTGGACTTAATCCAGATGATTTCCGATGCCCAATATCTTTGGAGATAATGGTTGATCCGGTAACAATAGCGTCGGGTCATACTTATGATCGCTCTTCGATTGCGAAATGGTTCTGGTCTGGGAATTCAATCTGTCCGAAGACCGGTGAGAAGCTAAACAACTTGGAGATGGTTCCAAATTTGGCGCTTCGGAGGTTGATCCAGCAGTATTGCTTCAAGAATGGAATTCCATTTGTCGAATCCGGTCACAGAAATCGCCACGCGAAGAGGGAAGTTTTTGCCCAGAGTTTGGCAGCTGAAAAAGCCATGAAAATGGTGGCCAATTTTCTTGCGGACAAGCTTATATCTGGATCGGGACAAGAGAAAAACAAGGCAGCTTGTGAAGCCAGGCTTCTCTCGAAAACAAGCGTTTTTAATCGGTCTTGTTTGGTGGAGGCTGGTATAATCCTGCCATTGTTGAAGCTGCTACTTTCAACAGATACATTGACCCAAGAAAACGCCGCCGCTGCCCTGTTGAACCTTTCCAAGCATTCCGAAAGCAAAGCTCAAATCGTCAAAAATGGAGGTTTGGAAGTTCTTGTAGATGTGCTAAAGAAAGGACCCAACTTAGAAGCAAGACAGCACATCGCTGGTGTGCTGTTTTACCTTTCTTCAATTGAGGAGAATAGAATGTTGATCGGGGAAAATCCAGAGACAATTCCAGCTTTATTGGAGCTGATCAAGGATGCGACCGATCGGGGCAAGAAAAATGTATTGGTTGCCATTTTTGGGCTCCTTGCTCACCCCGAAAACCATAGGAAGGTGCTAGCGGCTGGGGTAGTTCCTCTACTGGTTAATTTTCTCAAGTCTTGCGAGACAGAAGAAGTTGTCACCGATTCTCTTGCGATCCTTGCGACTCTTGCAGGAAAATTCGATGGAACGGATGCAATTTTGCGTCATGGAGCTTTGGATTCGGTCGTGGAGATTCTCAATTCATCCTCTTCAAAGGCGGGGAAGGAGTACTGCGTGTCATTGTTGCTAGCTCTTTGCAAGAATGGTGAAAAGGATGTGACTGCTCTGTTAGTGAAGAGCCCTTCCCTTATGGGATCGTTATATTCCCTATTAAGCGAAGGCACATCTCGAGCTAGTAAGAAGGCTAGTGCTCTCATTCGGGTCCTTCATGAATTCTGTGAAAAAAGGTCTTCTGGCTTGATGGCTCCGGTTCTTCCTCAAGAACGGTTTGTCCACATATGGTAAAACCCAAATTTTTTCGGGTTTTCTACTGTTGTTTATTCTTTCCAAGGCTGTGTAAATACACATTGTTTATGTAGATATCTCACGGTGCTAGCTTGGTTTTTTCTAAAGAGCTAGTCACTATATCGGCTTCCAGTTTTTTGATGAAGCTTTGTACAAAAACTCTTTACATTGTAATTCTTTTTCTTCCATGAATAAATAGTAAAAAGATCAAATTTGTTGCTGTAAAAATCGTCTATTGTTATTTGAATATGAACATGGAGTTTCTTTGGTTTTAAGTTAGTCTTTCTTGCGGGATAAGTCAAGTAACTGAATTAAATTGTGTTGAAACATCGAGTGCATTTTCTAGTCTTGAAACCACTTGCTTCATGGATGGCCTTTGCTGCTTAAGTCCCGTGCATGACAAAGCCAGCTTGAATACAAGGTCAAAAGCCTCCGAGGAGTATTTCCTCTCGAGTTTAGCATCTGCAAATTCTTCTATATTACCGCCGTTTGAGACAGATCTGGCCTGAAAGGCATAAACTTTCATGAACAAGTGGATGAAAATTCTTTGAAGCAATTTTCAGAAAAATCGAAATGTACAAAAACCGTGCTTGTTTCTCACCATTTTCGTGAGAGGCGTTGATCTGGTCAAGTCCAAATTGATCACTCGCTGCCCAGACAGAAGTTGTAATAGTACTATACCAAAACTGTAGACATCTCCCGAAGGATTTACGCGGTGATTCTTTCGGTATTCAGGATCAACATAACCTAATGTTCCTCTTACTTCTGAGCTCACATAGGATTGATCCAGGTCCAT
>JAFMPE010044658.1:568-15567 GCA_024759925.1 Ficus religiosa | reverse complement strand
ATATATATATATATATATATAAGTTATCTTCCTCAAGTTTCACCATCAATTCAACCGTATTGATTTGATTCACATATAGAAGAAGTGGTGCTTCCTAGGGAGAGCAACCACTTCATCATCATAGAACCAGCCTTGGTATATTTGGATCATATACTCACTTGTCATTGCATTTTAATATAATGGAATATGCATTTGGTTTCTCATCAACTATATTTCAATACAACTCTATTTGAACAGTACACCAATTAAAAACATTATTTATCTATTTTTTTTATATACTTTTATCAATCACATCGCATAGATACATATTCTCTCTGACACTAATACACATTAGAATGATTGTTAAAATAAAAACAATTCAAACAAACGTTCCATTTAAATATGATAGTTAATAAGAATAATATATTTATTATATTAGAATAAAATATTAAGTGAATGTGTGATAGAAACAAACTATTATTTTCTTTTTATTGGGGGAAATTTGTAGGTAGTAATGGATAACGAAATGGCTTGCATTAGTCCTTGAGTTTCAACTTTGTAATAATATTGAAAATGACACCACGTCCCCATATGTACTCCCCCAAATAAGAAGACCAACCTAAGCAACACATTTCCTTCAGAACCACACACCAAAATATAATAATTATAATATTTATTATAAAATCAATGGTCCACGGTTTCATATGCAATGCAAAACTGTAGTAGAAACACAATTAAGGCACATATAATGGTGGAGATTTTATGTTTTGAGGAATATTCTACATTGTGATCCTAGTGATTTAAAATGGATGTACAATACACAGATACAAATTAAGACATCATTTCTCATTGACTTTTTCCCCTTGCAAAACATGTTTCTTATAATATATATGAACATCTCATAAACTTTAAAACCTCTTAACTTCTTATGTTTTATGTTAGTTTCAGGGTTAATTTTATAAACGATCCCTATATTATAGGCCTTGTTCATCTTGGCTCTAGATTTTTTTTTTTTAATTTTACACATCACACTCCCCTGAATTTACATTTTTACACCAATGATCCCTCTCTTAATATTCTGTAGAAAAATAATAATAATAAATAAATAAATTAAACAAGTTATGATTACATGAGCTTTATCTATAGATAATGTTGTAATTAAATAGATTTTAAAGGGAAAATGTACCTCAATCAGAGATATTTTGAAAGTAAAATATACTTTAATAAAAGATAAATGGCTTAAATTGTATTTTAATCAAAGATATAGAGCAAAGGTACAATTTATCTTTAATAAATATTTAACTACGATTTGAACCTCAATTAAAACTCACATGATCTAAACGTGTTCGATTTCTATTCAGTTTTTGACAGAATACTGATATAGGGGTCGTTTTCGTCGTAGTAGAAAAGTTAAAGATATTGTGACGTGTACAACTAAGCTTACGTTTGGTTCACCGATGGAGATGAAATTTATAAATTGTAGTTGATTGACTTTTCAAAAACTAATTATAATTTTCCTTACTTTTCAGAAAAAGAAAAAAATTAAGATGAAAAAATACAGTATAGTTTGAGTTGAGTTAAAATGTCAAACAAAGCATAAAAGTTAATGACCTACTTGAGACTAAGAGTATAATTTAAGAGCTATTCGGAAAAATAATCATTAGTGTTTTACTTTAAACCATTCCATAAGAATTTCTATCAAAAAGAAAAGAAAGGGTAGAAAATTAATCTCACTTCACCCCTTATCTTATAATTTTTATTAAAATAACACCACATGATATTATTTAATACCCTCTTTTCTAACATGTTTCTAACTATAATTCTAACGGAGGAGGCAAATTTTTAAAACTAAGAGCGCAAAGTAGAAATGATGCTAAAGTTGAGGAACTCCTAATTTCTTCAAAGAGTTCTTTTAGTACAAAAAGATTTTAAAATTAAAGGTGATTAAAAGAAACTTTAATTATGAAACAAATTTTTAAAATAAAATAAAAAAAAGTCAATACAAATATTTGTTCACTAGGGAGAAACATAAATAGCCCAACGCCATACACAAAGCCCCCCCATTTGGAACAACAGTTAGAGACATAATTTTACAACCTCAAAAACTTCCAAATCTATATCTCACTTTTTCTCTTTTCCATTTTCAAAAAACTCAGACCTTAAAAGTCCATAACTTTCTTATTTCAAGTTGAAATGATTTTTTTTTTTTCGACTTGCACAGAATGATGAGAGAAATGAAACAAAACCCATATTGCATTTTTTTTTTTCCAATCACATTTCAAAATTTTACACAGTTTCCTATATCACAATTCATTTTCAATTCACATTTCAACCAAACACATTTTAATTTCAATCTACAAACTCCAACTCTAACCATTATTCCAAACAGGCCCTAACAAAAAGAAAGTAGGTCGTTGTAATAACTGCATACAAGAATAAGTTATTATAATAGAAATGTCCTATAATTTTTCAATTCAAATATCATATAAAGATGCATCATCAATCTCTGAAATTTTCATCCAAATCAAAGCAAGCAATACGATTATACAAAATTAGAGAACAGAACTCGTTATAACACCCTCAACCAAAATGGTGACAAAAAATTCATTTTTCGCCATATAATTTAGAAGGGAAGGAAAAGAAAATGGATGTAGAGAGCTTCATTGCGAAAGGCAAGTTTCGGGTAACAACTAGCTGCATTTCAGACCTCAAGAATAGAACATCATAGGCAGATGATACGCTTACCGAATCGATGAAAGTAGCATTAGCTCTCGAGACTAAGCTCACCTTCATCCTCTACATCCTCGGGAGCGGTGGTCTCGGGAAAGAATTCTCCGTCCGGATACATCTTGTGGAAACTCTGTCAAAAACAAGCACAAGAAATGAGATATGAAGAATTATGTGCACAATGAATTACACTATTCCTTCATAAAACAGTACCTTCATAGTCGCATCTAATAAATCATTGTAGTTAAGATTTCCGTCCGGCATGGGAGTGGAGCTGAGATGTCCAGGTTCACACTGAATATAACGTTAAAATCCTTAACATGAGACGGGACCGCATATTACCAGGAAGTACATATAAATAATGTGGAGAAGTAACAATGAGAACCATACCATAGTCAGCTCCTGAATATACATGGCACTCCAAAGTAGAGTAGGTTTCACTTCTGCCTTTTCAGACTCTGGGATCTTGAGGAGAGCATTCATAGCTGCACGTAGTAAGTTTTTTCCTTGTTTTGCATCATCGCATAATGCCGAAAAGTACAATACGAACCTGAAGAATAGCCGTTAAACAGTATCAAACCTCACATATTCCTCTTAAAGAGTGAGTGGTGCACGTCAGTTTATCCATCGGGCTTAGCTATCAATGCTAGTTTAAAAGATGGAACTAATATCATAACTAAATTTCCATATCAATGTCAGAAAGGGACTTCAAATGCCACCTAGTTTTTAGTAGTTTCGGAGATCCAATTCAAAAGCTACAAAGGCGGAGGTAGTGTTTGTAGATTTCCCACCGTGGGAAGTAACATGCAAATATCAAAATAGGATTCCCAATGAGACAATCTTCTCACAAATAGAGAAAAATCCCATCATGGATAGACTCTTTTTCATTTTTTTCTTGTATGTTAAGAGAAAGGGTTTTAATCTATACAAACAAGTACTTATATGCAAAAACACTAGTTTCACTATAAAAATCCATAAGCGGAAGATCTTCTAATCGCCATTCAGAAATATTAAATTTTGGAAAATCTTGACAAAAGCTATAAGAATTATGTCATACTCTTCAGGAGACGGATAAAATAACAATAATTACAGTTATTAATCAAAACTAACATGATTTCCATGTAATCCACTATTTCCGAAATATAGAGCCACAGGGACATAACAAATGCTAAAACCAAGCATAGGCAAATAAAAGGAAATGACAGAATTATGTGCCATTAATGAAAAGGAATATTGACTTCTTAGAAACTAATGTCCCTTACATGGCCGAAGGACAAATTGCCAAGCCACCCCCAATCTGCAGAGCTCGAATTGACGTATTCTGCTCAGGATATAATGCTAGAGAAAATAAGAAATCCATTTTGTCACTTATTTGTTCAGAGTCCATTGAGAAGGTACAGAACTGAAAGGCAAACTTACAACGAGGAGGGTATACAACGAGAAAATTAGATATGTCCGGTTTCAAGGAACTTGTGATGATACAAATCCCCCTAGCCACCTTCCCTCTAACATTTCCCACACTTCCTCTGAGATGACCTAGTGGAGATGGGACCGTGAAGGTTGGATCCAGAACAACCTGATCGCTGAACAAATCCTGACCTGAAGCTAATCTCACACCGATATATCTCTCACTTTCCTGCGAAAGAACAGAATCCCAGATGAATATGAATCCATTTGCACATCATGAGAAACAAAAGTTATGTTTTTCTTGATACTAGACAGGCATATGTAGTTTACAATACAGAATCGTGTCTGTTATCTGTACCTTGTCCATAAGCAAAGAAATCACTGGCATTCTCAAAACCTGTGTGACAATAATTTCAACATTAGTAAGCATGCACAGCGGAACTATGGTGGAAGGAAAAAATATTTTGCTTATATATTCCTTTCAGGTTACAAGAGAAAGAATGGAAATAAAAGGAAAAAGAGAATACTTTCAGATAACAATATATGAAGGTAATGATGCAAACAGTAATGAAAGTAAATTCCAAGTTTTTCCATGTAAATACATCAAAAAATTTAGGAGAAGATACAAGACATGATGAAAGGATATAACCGGAGAGGCATAAAAGTTAAATAAGGGTACAAACATATGGAGAAATTAGACATAAATCATCAAACATAAGGCACAAGTAACAAGCAGTGGAAGTTCTGTACAACAGAAAAAAAACATAGATTCTCACCACCATAACTTACGTGAATGCAACCTTTGACGGCAGCACGACGGCAAAAGGCCTGAGATAATTCCCCATGCCCGTAAACAGGATAAATCAAAGCCCCAGATGCACTCGGAAACCTAGAAGAACATGCAAAACAAAATTGGACAAACAATAGTGATGCTACTAGATTTTCTCAATAAATTGAAGTCCACTACATCGGAACAACATGCAGCTATGTTCGCATCTAAAACTGTCATTTAGTAGTCTGCAACTTTCATTGCCTCCAATTCATCTCTTAAGAAAAACAAACAAATAGCTACTTATACAATGTAAGGAAAAACGAAATTAAAAAGAGTAATAACTTGTCCTGTATGGAGTTTAAAAACAATATTATGACTATTTAAGTAAACAGCGGAAAGGTTATGAACATTAACCTGCCAACTGATTTGCTGTAGAGAGCCAAACGATCTATCCCATCTTTTGTTTTAAGGACATCTTTGCAAATCTCCAAGTCGTTTTGATCATAATCCACCATAGCTATAGCATACATAATAATCCTGAAGACGGAAAGGGAAATCATACGTTACATGCATATGTATTTATATAAAGAAATCTCACTAACAGATGGAGAAAGGCGGAAAGATCTGTACGATTTAATCTTGGGCGGTAATCGCATTTTCTTCAAGAATTCAACGAAAGGGCTCTCCAAATCCTCCTCTGAAATCCTTGAATTCTGACTACCTTCATTACCGTTATCTTGATCAGAAGAAGCCTCCAAGTGCTGTTGAACGAGCTTGAAGAACCTCATCAGCTGGTTCTTCTCTGTAAGACCAAGGTTTTTGTCCTTAAATATCGCTGCCCGAGAGTCGGGAACATTCCATAGCTTCCCACTCTCGTCACACACAAAACTCGCATCAATGCTCTTAAACTCTAAATACTGGCCTGCACCCGATTTCACTATTAGATCGATGGCTTTGTCTGCGCAGAAGAACACCCTAGGCCCGCCAAGGTCGATGCTGAAACTTCTGGAGTGTTCCGTTAAGGTCTCGGGGGCATAGGAGGAAATCTCAACGTCGGGGTATAGAAGACGGGGAGTGAGATCTAGTGTGGCGTATTCCATAGCATTGCTATCAGCGGTGGTTGAGGATGCAGTAGAATGGGAATTAAGGAAAGAGGTTAGCTCGGATATGGATAGAGAAGCAAAGTGGCTTCCGTAGAAGGGGTTGGGGTCAAGGTGGACGACAGTTTTCCCGGCAGCAGAGGCAGCAGCAGCGATCAAGGATTCAGGAAGGCCTGTGCCAATGATGATAAGGTCAAATGTGTTGGG
Organism: Ficus religiosa; assembly: GCA_024759925.1. Lineage (NCBI taxonomy): Eukaryota > Viridiplantae > Streptophyta > Magnoliopsida > Rosales > Moraceae > Ficus > Ficus religiosa. The sequence continues at coordinate 9,375 of JAFMPE010044658.1, read as the reverse complement.
CTCGATCGGAGGATATGAAGAGGCTTCACTCATGACGGAAACAATGTAGAAATGAAATGATAGAAAGGTCTGCAGATCAACGATACCGATGATCAGAAGGATACATAACTTGTAATCTACTTCAAGGGATTTATGAATGATGACCATTGTATTCAAAGCAAGCTAATATATACATATATATACACACATACACAATGAAACATACACATTATTTTTAGGCTCTAGTCTAACCAAGATCAAAACAAAAAGAAAGACATTAGTTTCAGAGTTGTCTTCCCTATTAAAGTACAATATATTGGAAAGAAAATGCAAATTACAGTGTATATATTTAGTAAAATATATAGGAAAAAAGCATCAACAGAGTCTCAGCCCAATTTCTTTTATTTAAAAAAATAAAAACAAACAAACAAAAACAAAAAACAAAAAACAAAAAACGAAAAAACAACCATTTCAACACAGAAACACACCCAAAAACCGACAATTGAATCATTGTATAAATATATACATATATATGCTACGGTGGTTTTGAAGGGAAAAAACGAAATTTTCAGCGCTTTTAAACAAGCCCCAAACTAGCAAAAAGAAAAAAGGGAAAAGAAATTCATATTTGGTTTACTTACCAAAATCCCGCGAAACCCTTCCTTTTCCACCACAAAATATTTTTAGTTTGCGCGAATTTCTTCTTCCCAGCAAAATGCCACCCAAAAATAAATAAATAAAAAATAAGAAATCCCTGCCTTGAAGAGCTTTCCTCTGCCCTACTCAACAATGGCGTCCTTTACGTGGAGAAGAAGAATGGTGAATGGTGGACTATGCGCCTGTTGAAGCATACCCGTTTAAGTGAAGGTTAATTTTGTCATTTAATTGTTAAAAGCACAAGTTTTTTTCAAGAATTTATGAATTATAAAATTAAAATTAGATCATGAAAATGACAAAACTAACATTCACTAAGCCAATTACAATTCAATTTTTAACAATGTCTTAACTTGCATTTAGGGTATAAGTTTATAATGAAAATTTTAAATTATAATCAGTTGATTTTTTAAAAATTAATTTTATTTTTATTGATTTTTCAACCAAAAAAAATTGAAAGTTTTAAATCTGAAAGTAAAATGAAACCTTAAAAAAAGGACTATTATAGATAAATTAGAACATCTATAATTGATTTTTTTTTTAACGTTTTAAAACCAGATACTGAGGATCAAAAATGAAATTAATCCTAAAGAAAATGCATAAAAATGCACCCTCCGAGTCCAATCACTAATAAGTAACAACCGAGTTTTGCAGCATCGAAATGCTGTGTGTAAATTAGTAAGGGCAAACCAGTCTTTTCACTTGATTTTAGATTTCCTTTTTTTGACATTGGGGAATTTTTTTTTTTAATTTTCTGTTAAATGTTACCCATGAAAGATGTTTAAGGTTTCGTTTGGTATTTTAACTTAACTCTAACTAAACTGTACTTTTCTATATCAGTTTTTTCTTTTTTTAAAAAATCAATAAAAATTAAAATTAGTTTTTAAAAAGTCAACTAATTCTAATTTAAAATTTTCATCTCCAACCAATTATCAAACACAAGCAAGCAGTAGATGTTTTTTTATTTTTTATTTTTATTTTTTACCCACGAAGGATGTTGCCTTTTTCATCAACACACGGTGGAAACATAAGATTTTAGCCTATGCAGTGAAGACTTTTTTCCTATTTATATATTTTTTTTCAATAATCTATTTATCTATTTAACGTTATTTTAAAATTTGGGTCGATTTGGCACTGCTTGTTGGGCAGGAAAAATAAAAGAGAAAGTGAACAGATGATTTCGTCCCCTTCTATTCATCCGGAAGTTTTTGTTAAAAACTTGATAGAAAAAGAAATGGCTCCTATTTTTTACCCTTGGTAAACCAGTCATGTTACTCATGGGCATTTTTGTGTCAAAAATTTTAACAATCAAATAGATAAATTGACTAATTTGATATATTTTGATAAAGTACCGACTAATTTTAAAACATTTAAAAAGTAGATTTGATCTATAATTGGAAAACTAAAAATGATATTAACACACATAATTTCTTGAAAACTGCTTTTTGACTTCATCAGTCCAAAAGCTACAGCTTAAAGTGTCGGGATAATTTATCATAAAAACTTTTAGTCTCCACAAAAAATTCCTATCAAAGCTAAAAAAAAAAATAAAACTTTCAAAAAAACCTCTTCTAAATAAACTTTAAAACTTATATTTAATTTAAGTTTGATGTGATAAACATTATTTAGATATTTTTATTACTTAATAGAAAACCTCGAAATCGTTTTTATCTTCAAAAGCTCTTTTAAAAATATAATTCTCAACCACCATAATTTTTATTTCTCTTCCTCTATAAAACGGGCCCCCAAGCAGTGGTAATACAAGTGCAATACTCATACTGATCAATTTAAATTCAGTTTCTTATCTTGTCTCATCCTTGAGAATGTTCTTTCTTATTTATTCAGCAATTCAATATTGAATTCCAGGTCCCAACACTACTTCAACTTACCCATATTTCTGATCAAAAGGGGAATGAGAAGAGAACACATCTGGGTAGTCCTAAATAGCAAGAGAAACATTGAATGAGGTTCACAAAATACGTGCGACATCAATACACTTCGACGTGCCATTGCTTGTTCTTCTTGAGTTGTGCGAGTTTCTCTTCCCATTTCTCGCCTCTCTCGTCCGCGACCCTCTTGAGGGTGTCTTGGATTCCGGGCATCATTCCCTTCAGCCCACAGAAATAGATGTGAGCTCCGTCATCCAAGAGTTTGAAGATTTCATCACTGTACTCTTCAATCTTGTCCTGGACATACATCTTGCCACCACTCTTGTTCTTTTGTTCTCTGCTGAGTGCTCGGTCGTACCGGAAGTTGTCTGGGTAGTCCTTGAGATACTTGGAGAATTCGTCGTCGTAGAGGAGACTGTCGGTGTTAGCCACCCCAAGGAATAGCCAAGCAAGACCACCAAACTTGAATGTTGGAACGGACTCCATGAACATGCGGCGTAAATAGCCTCTATATGGAGCGACACCAGTGCCGGTAGCAATCATTATGTGAGTGGCATTTGGGTTATCTTCCGGCAGAAGCATTATCTTGCCAGAGGGTCCTGCGATCAAATATAATCAAAGATACAGCGTGAGCATAGATTGTCCAGAACGGTGTCAACTCTATCAACCAAAACAATAACAGTAGGAGATAAGCTTATAATTATACAATTATATGAAATAAAATCTTATGAATCAAGTTCAACAAACATAACATCTTCAACAAACATAACCTAGCGATAATTCCACATTTGACTTCACCATAACATGAGGAGTTCAAATCTCCCATCCCTAAATTAATAAAATAAATCAATAAAATAAAAAGAAAAAACCCTATCATCTTTCATCTGCCACTCCAAGGGTGGAGGCAACTATAAACTGCCTTTCAGCCATTGATTTAACCTATCTTGACCAAGTGGAAAACAAAGCAAAACAGTACAAAGTATAGGTATAGGACCAGATCAAACTTGAACCATGGTTGATAGATTATCGCTTTTTCCTACAAGCAACCGGGACATAATCTGGAATGGCAAGTATTATTTTTCACCACTCTCCATATGCTTTATGGAATTCCAGGCCTTTAAACTAGCCCTACTCATTTTATGGGAGTATACTTCGAAGTCTGATTTTGATATATACCCATAATATCCCAAAAACCGATTAGTGTTTCTTAAACAAAAAGAAAAAGGCACCATTTTTGCATCTCAGAGTACCAACAACGCACCTTCTTAAAGTGTATCGTTTAATTAAAAGCTTCCGTTTGGCTCTCCATTTCAAACCTAAAGTTTTCATCTTAGTTTTTGTCTTTTTCTGAAGGTTGACAAAAATTATAACTAGTTTTTAAAAAGTCAACCAACTTCAACCTAAAAATTCCATTCCAAACCCGTACACCAAATGCAAGCTTAAGTTTTCACTAACTACTGGGTCATTAGATTACGTTGTTAATTCTCAAGGAAAAACCACATTCAACCATTTATAAAGTACTAACTTATAATACCCTGTTGATTAGTGAAAATTATATGCAAGTCAAGGAATATCCCAAAATTATTCCGAAGGCTGAAAAGACTAGTTCCAAAGGCGAGGACACATAAAGTATTTCAAATGCAGAAGCAAAAGATGTTAACGGTTGACACTCTCACCATGCAAGAAGGGTCTTACCCGTGATTTTAACTTTATCTCCAGGCTTCGAGTCACACAAATAGTTGCTGCATACACCACTCTTCGAAGGATCCTCTTTCCCTGTCTCGGGGTCATAATAAACAGCGCGGCGCACGCACAAGCTGGCCGTCTTGCCATCAAAAAAATCCCCATACCGGGTGGATGCAATTGAATAAAGACGAACATTGTGTGGGCTTCCAGGTTTCTTTGGGTTCTCACCCTGCAATGCAAATGAGTGATAAATGAGGCCCTTACGTTGTGAAACTCTCGTTCAAGCATAAAGTAAGCATGTTAATGACATAGTCAAAGGAATTCTGAAAAAGAGGGATAAGATCAGAACCAGCATTTATGTGATTCACCAATAAAATTATAAGGCCAAGAAAATACAGAAAGTGAGCTTAGCGGTGTTAACGTAATGTATCTAAATCATAATTATTTTGCAAAGGGCAGAAAATGAAGATCACATATCTTAATAATGTCTTAACACTCGGAAACTTACCGGGGGAATTACCCCATAACTTTGTCCTTCCCAGTAAGGAACGTTGCCACCGTGATCAATCACAATATGGCAAGTCTCTCCAGGAGCGTTTGGGCCCACAAGCCTCTCAACAGAAACAATAGTTGCTGTATAAGGTTCCTTGGGCTTGTATATATTCAATGGGGGCTCCTTGGCATCTTCAAGCACTATAGGCAAGACAGAAACCTTAGGTGCGGATGCTTGTTGCACTGACATGCATAATATTTGACGATCTCTTGACCGTCCATTCTTTGTCTTTAAGTTAAAAGAGAAGGTAGGCGCCGCCCATAATTTATCAGAGAAGTTTACATTATTAGTCTGCAAGGAAATCAAAAGCAGCTCTGTGTTAATTATGCACATCACAGGTCAAGTTCAGTTGTATTTTACCATGATTTAAACCTGAATCGCTATGATAAACGAATATCAACACAACTGGGCATGAGGAATACGGTACAGAATATCGCAGGGAATACTGTAAGGAATAAAACAAGAAGGTGCAATATGGGGGGGAAAATCAGCTAAAATGACATAAAATAAGTCTTTTTTTTTTTTCATTGTTGGAGTTGGAGGAAGAGGGATAAGCTCTGAGAGCAAATAAGACAGAAACTAATATAGATATACAGATACGCAATTGAATATCGAATGACCTAAATCAATATGATAATCGAATATCTACACAACTCGGCTTGAGGATCACGGTAAAGACTATCGCAGGGAATATTGTGAGGAATAAAACAAAACAAAAAAAGATTTATTTTATAAGAATTTAGCGTTTCTATTATCAGAGAAGTTTACATTATTATTAGTCCGCAAGAAATCAAAAGAAGCTCCATGTGAAACCATGCTAACTATGCACATCACAGGTCAGATTCAATTCAATTTCACCATGATTTAAACTACGATAACCAAATATCGACAGACACGGTATTGTAAGGAATAAATCAAGAAGGCGCAATATATATGTATATATATATATAGCTAAAATGTCATAAAATAATCCCTTCTTTTCCCATTATTTGGAGTTGGTGGAAGAGGGATTAAGCTCTGAGAGCAAACAAGACTGAAAATAATACATCAGAGGGTGTTTGGTGGAGTAGTTTGAGTTGGAATTTTTAAGTTTCAATAGTAAATTTTTTTGAATTTTCAGAAAAGACAAAAAACTTTTTGAGAAAAAGACAAAGACTTTTTAAAAAAAAGACAAAAAATAATTTGAGTTGGGGGAGTTTGAGTTGGTGTGCCAAACTCCCCCGTACAAGAATATATTAACCAACCACTTAATGCACTTTCTCCAAGGGAATGCATGCATTTTGATAGCGATTTCTCTATCTTCAAATACCAATTTCAGATTACTAAAACCCTTCAACAAAAATGAATTTGTAAGAAGCAATTGTAAACTGGCTGGCCAAAAGAACAAACTAGAATTCCAAAGTCCAAGATATTTCTAGGGAACTTCATCAAAAGAGATTAAAAAAAAAAAAAATCTAAACAAACAAGAAAGAGCATACATTTTGAGACCAATGGAGATTTTATCTTCAGAAACCCATATCAGATTTCTAAAACCCCTGAACAAAAACCGTATTTGCTAAAATGGGTTACCAAAAAAAGTCAAACCCAGAACCAGAAATTCAAAAAGGACAACCCGACGAACCTTGAACACAGATCTTCTGAGGGAGCAATCACTTCCGACGGGAACAGTAACGGGAACCTGAAAACAAAGTCAAAACATGCAAACCCATCAAACAAAGAGGTAAAAGAGAAGGAAAAATTCAACTTTCTCGGTAACCAAACAGAGCTGGCAAAAGAAAGAGAACGAACCTGAGACAGAGTGGAGTAAGCAGCCATGATTGAGATCCAGACAGAAGAAAATATGGGTAATATATATATATATATATATAAGGAGTTTGATCGAAGTTGAGTGAACCTTTGGAGAGTTGCAAGGGACGGGCTTTTGTTTTTGCTAGTAGTTGTCTTTTTGTTGCCTTAAGGCTGCTTTCCCTTGCTTTGAACAGCCCTGCAAATTTGACCCAGATTAATTTAACCTTTTTTTTTTTTTTTTAAGTTATTAATCCAAATGGTCCCTAAACTCTTTTAAAACAACGGTTTAAACTTTATTATTATTTTTTTAGTCAAAAAGACCCTAAACTCTTAAAATATGGGCCAAGATGGTCATTTCCGTCCAAAATCATTAAATTTTTTTTACGGAATAAGTCATGTGCAATACATATGACATAATTTGTGATGATATTTTAGTAATTCAATAATAATTAATTTAAAATTCAAATCGACAATGGGGGAGGGAGCCATGACGGAGAAGGTTGGGGGGTGCGCAAACCCAGATGGGGGGATCCAAAACTCAAACATGTGGAGGGATTCAAAACCTAGATCGCTACGACCGTAGGGAGGGATCTAAACCCAGACCGCGGCCTCTGGCAAGGGGCGGCCGAACCCAAATCACACGGGAGGGGGAGGGGGGAAGGAGGAAGAAAGGAAGGGAGGGAGGGAGATGGCCTTTGGCTCCGGTTCCGGCATCGACATCAGATCTGTGGGGGAGGGGGGGTGGGGAAGGAAGGGGAGAGGGAGAGAAAGAGGGGTATGCTCCTCTTTTTTTTTTTGAATATTATTATATGAATATGGGTATTTTTGTTTTTTTAGGAGTATATTCCTTCAAAAAGCACAAAACATGATTCTCACGTAATCATTCCTTGAGTTTTTTAACGGAACCAAACGGAAAGAACTGCAATGACCAAAAAAATAAGAGTTTTTGGTTATCTTGGCCAAAAAAAAAAAAAAAGAATAGCGACTAAACCGTCACCTTTAAAAGAGTTCATTGACTATTTAGGTCAATTACTCTCTTTTTTTTTTTTTCCCCTTTAACTCTTTATGTCAAATGACTAAAAACCCATTTGTTTCAAATTTTAGCATGTGTTGCACGGGTTTGAATGGATGAAGTTAAAAAATATAAAAACTTAAAATGTATTCAGGAAATATATATATATATATATATCAATATGAAGCTCATTTCGTACGTATCGAAATTCTATGTAATTTAAAAAAAATCATCTCATTTGAATTATTATATGTAAAGTTATAGATTTTTAAAATTTAAGTTAGAAAATTGTAAACGGTTGAAACTACAAAAAAACAAAAAAAACAAAAAACAATTACATTTGAATACAACCGGCGCACCAAACACTTGCTAAACAAACAAAACAAAACAAGAGTCCATTTGAGACTTGAGAGCGTTTTCAATATGATTTTGTTATTTGTTCTGTTTTTCTGACTTCGTGTAAAACAAAGTTATTTCAAAATAATCTTATTGAAACCGTGATATTCCTTTCCAAAATATTTTATAAACAATACCAAACTAAGTACAACTCTCTCTTTCTCTCTCCCAAAGCTATTCCTTCCCAAACAATATCAACACAGTGTCTGGACCTCAAGTTCCTTGCTGCCCACAAATGCACTTCCAAACTTCCAACTTTTTCCATGGAGCCGGTCCTTCAAGCAATAACAATGCCTTTTCCTATCAGCCAGCCGATGCTGCACCATTCCCCTGGTTTGGGGACGACAACCGGTAAGTACAATTACTGTATGTCATTTTTTTTTTTTTTTAAATTTTAATCTAGTATTTTGTTTTCCCCTATTTCTACTCTTTTTCAGTTTCAATTCAATTTTAAGATTCATGGTAAACTCTAAATTAATATATCAATTGTCAACGGTTACAATGCACTGTTTTATTTAAGATTCGTATGTTATTTACAACGGTTACATATATTTTCATGTAAATTTTCCGATGTTTATGTTGTAATTAATTTTTCAAAACTCTTCACATTTTCGTTGTGTCAAAAAATTATTTTCTGATAGCTCAATTTATCAACTTTTAATTTCAATACCTCATTTGAATCATAATATATTAATGACTAAATTATATATCTCCAAATAGACAAATTAGTACACTAGAATTTTCAAACTTACAAAATCGTATGGCAAAATCATTTTTGTTTCGATTCATGTTTTGTAATAACCACCAATATATTTTACCTTTTCATTCATTAACCATCTTTTTTTTTTTT
>JAFMPE010044547.1:6273-21274 GCA_024759925.1 Ficus religiosa | reverse complement strand
GGCTTCTCTAACAATTTATTTTACAATTCTCTGTCTGATAATGCATGTTACGTTGGAATTGTAAGTATTCAGAATTATTTAGATTCATTTGTTCTTAATCTTGTTTGTTATATCATTGACAGGACTCTTTGTATATTTTAACCCTTGTTTGTGTTTGCAAAATAATTAAATAATAAACAACGTAATACTTAGTAGCTTAATTGGACTCAATAACTAAGAAGAAACGTAAAAATGTCTGACCAACCCTTATTTATAAATGCGGTACTGGGAATTTCATTACGAGTGATTTAATCATGGTCGTCGATCTATAATTTGATCGATTATGATCATATGTTTAACTCTCAAAATGTTATAATCTACTATGTGTATATCCTCATATTGTTTAGTTCATTATGAGATCTAGTAGTCATTTTGAAGTTCATTATGAGATCTAGTAGTCATTTTGAAGTTCATCTATTCTCTTAGTTTTCGTTCTGAAAAGTTCGTTAGGATAGATCTTGTCTTTTATCTCTCGTTTTACATTATGTGCCATTTCATCTATCTTTGTTTCTCATTACTAAACGGTGTCGTTTACTTATTTTATTTTTTTGGGTAAATCTGATCCCTATAAATACAAGAACATAGGACTACCACTCTTTATTAATCATTGCAACTTTCAAACGCCGACATTTTAATAAAGGAAATTTCCACAGCATATGCCTCACTTGCAAGCTCTGTCCATAACTGCTTCAGTGTCTTTGAAAGTACAATACTATACTGTTTTCATGTTTTCTCCAAGTAAAATCCATCAAGTTATTTGGATTCTTTTCAAATTAAAAATATATATATATATATATATATATTCCAATTATTTGGTTCTTTATTTCTAGTGTGGCATCAAGTTTTCTTAAAACTCACCAGCCCTAAACCCACTTATTGATGCTGAAATGGATCTCAGAATTGCTCCATTGACCTAGTTGGCCCAGATCATGAAATAGAGAAAAGGCCCATCAAAATCATGGTTTTTCGAAAGCCCACTTGTGTAAGAAGACATGGATGATGAGAAAGAAGGAAATAACATCTTTCTAAAAATATTTTGTTACCCCATGGGTAAAAAAAATTATTTTTTGTTACTGTTTGGTTTTGAATGGTTGAAATAAAAATACTAAATTAAAAAATAATAAAACTTACTACACCTTACTCTGATTTGGGTCTGCTGGCCCCCCCTCCTAAACTCCGATTTGGGTCTGGTCTTTCTCCCCTGGTACCTTCGTCTCGTCCCCCCGCTCCTACTGCACATCGCCGTTTCGTCGACCCCCCTCCTACGCTGCCGTCTTGTTCGTTGCAGAGTTGAACCACCTCACCCCCCCCCCCAAAAAAAAAAAAAACAAAACTCCGATTTCCCACCCCCCATTTTTTCAATTGTAATCATGTGTAAGTGTTTTATTTTTTATTTGGTTTTATTATTTTTTTTTTTCAACACTGTCCAAACATGATCAAAGGGTTCAAAAATTTGACCTATGGATAGGATAAAAACAAATGACCTCGTTGTAAAATTGTCCATATTTTTATAAATAGCATGTTATATAATATATATAAGGAAGATAATATTCTTACGTTAAATAATTCGTTTATGATTTATAAATTCTTTATAAATAAACTATTTATCATAGATATAATATTTATTTAAAATGTTAAAAAAAAAAACAATTTACACTAAATATTTCTGAAAATGTATCATTTGTTGCAATTTTTAAAATGAATTATTGACTTTTTTTTTAAAGATGAAATTTTGATCCATGTCAAAGTGGTCTGCCAAGAAACAAACCCGAAAAGAAAAGAAAAAAGTAAAAAGGCTTACAACATAAACAATCCATGGAAAACGATAGACAGAGAGAGTAATCTATTTTACCTCATAATTTGTACCAAAGCAACAGTCTCTTGCTACCAAAAATACTTCACTCATTACTCAGCCAAAAAAAAAAAAGAAAAAGAAAAAACTTCACTTATTTATGGGACGTCTAGAGATTACACACACACATACACACATAAGGTGTTTACACTCCCACTCCTCTCATAACTAAACTACAATTAAAGACGAGAAAGTCAGAAGCAACAAACAAACAGAAACAGAGAATTTATGAACTGAACTGGCTGACACTTTTTCTGAGCCTCTCATATCCAGCTCGGACGCAAAAAGATGCCGTACTGTCTTAGCTGAACCGGATTTAGGCGATTCACACGGCCCAATTCCTGAACTCAACGAAGAATCCAAATAGTCTTCCAAACCACTATCGGCACCATAGCAGAGCCCTGTGTTGTTGTAAAGCCTGAGCTTTCTTCTCATCCTCCAGACCATTTCTCTCCCGAACGGGACTTGCCCACTTAGCCAATTGTCGTTCAATCTCAGCTCGCTCAGATTCCTCAGCTCTCCGAAGCTCGCCGGAATCGAACCGGTGAAGCGGTTCCGGTCGAGATGAAGTACTCGAAGATTGGGCAAATGGCCGAGAGAAGACGGAATTGGACCGGTCAAGTTCATGTCTGATAAAACCAAAATCATTAAACTCTTCATTCCTTCGAACCCGTCGCTTGGAATTGTGTCGGACCACATCGGGTTTTCTTTGAGGATCAGAGCTTGGAGAGAAACCAGGCTTCTCAGAGAGCCCGGAAGTGGGCCCGAGAGGCGATTGTAGCTCAAGTCCATAAGCGTCAGATCTTTCAAGCCGGTGATAGTCTCCGGTATGGGACCGTTCAGCCGGTTGCGGCTTAAATCAAGCTTGATTAGAGAACGGCAGGTTGAAATGGTTGATGGGATTGAGCCCAGGAGAAGATTTTGGCTCAGATTGATGATGCTTAAAGCAGGGGAGGTTAAACTGGGTATTGAACCGGTAAGTTTGTTGGCGCTCAAGTCCAACGACCATAGACCGGTGAGCCGGTCCAAAGAAACCGGAATTGAACCGTTTAGGTTGTTTTTGTGGAGATCGAGAACCCTCAGTCGAGTAAGATTGCCCAATTCGATTGGGATCTGACCCACGTGGCCGTTTTCTCTGAGGACCAAGGTCTGCAAAGATGGGCCCAACCGGCCCAAAAACGAGGGGATTGGCTGAGGGTTGTGGGTCAAACAACGGTAAAAAAAGAGCGTCCTCAAGTGCGGAAGCTTTGTGATGGATGGCGAGATGTATGACCTGGTCGGGTCGCAGCTCGGGAACGCGGTGTCGTCGGAGAGGGCTCCGAATGAGAGCGAGACGACATGGAACACATTTTCCTTGTCTGGCATGCACTCGATGCCGTGCCACCGGCCGCGGCAAACGTCGGGGATGTCGGTGGCCCAATCGTTGCCCGTGGCCCGCATGACGTCATAGACCGCTTCCTGATCGGCCGGGTCGGTTCGGGCTCCATTGTTGTTCATTGAGAACCCGGTTTGAGGTCCGTTGACAAGGGCTGAAGGCACGCCGGAGTCCGACATTATGACGGTGAAAGGCCGAGATAGGGGAAGAAGACACAAGAAAAATACAAGGAATTGGAACAACGATGGTGTTAAATGTGACAAAATTAGTGCCATTTTGGGAGAGTGCTAAGTGTAAAAGGACTTTGGGGTTGTAGTTAAAGGGTGGTGCAAAGAAGGGAATTTAATGAGAAATTGGGTTGGTTGGTGAATGGAATGAAGTGAACTAGTAATTGGGTTCACGGGAAATGAGGGAAACTTGAAATAAATGAGTGGAATTTTGTGCATTAATGTGTTCACGAGATGTATGCTTTAAGGGCTTTGGGACCCTGATCTGTGTGAATTGCTTTGCTATATAGTCTAATAGTGCTTGACGCCTGTGTTATTCAATCATATCTTCATTGTTGATATGAATTATTGTTTTAGTCATTGGAATAAATTTTTAGTAGTCTAATATATTATTGAGAATAGTTCTATACTATGTCCCGTCCCATTACGATCCCTTTTTATGTTTTATGTGAAAGAGAAATCATTGAAATGAATGCAACATGATTTTAGGTCTCTGATTAAATTATTTAGCTTCTCTGGTTTCTTTTATTTATTTATTTATGATTTTCTTTCCATTGCAGGTTTGTGATTCAACTGTTAATTTTTTGCCTAACTTGTTTGCTGATGTCCCACCGTGGAAGCCTTAATCATCGACAAGAGTACTTTGTACGGTGATAAACCAGCCCAGGGCAACAGGGAATGAGAAGTTTCATAGATGTTTTTTTTTATATGATTTTAAAATAGATCATCGATTGACGTTTTTTCTTGTAATTTATGATTGATAATCGATAGAGGTACGATTTACAGAACACAAAATTTTAGGATAATGTCATGTTTAAAATAAAAAATAAGGGTAAATAGTGCATTGGGGGCCCGTTTGGGGGCACTGTAGTAGACGATGTTTTTCCGTCTCTTTTCCAAATTTGCATTTGCGGTGGACTTGATTTCCAAGTCCACTTTTTCAAAAATTTACTGTTTCACATTATTTTTATTAAGAAAAAGAGTAATTTGCCGTAATAGTTAATGAACTTTTTAAAAGGTAATGATTTGATCATTGTTTTTTAATTTTAGTCGAGAAAACCCTAAACCTTTTAAATGTTAGCAATCTTGATTCTATTCGTCCAAACCGTTAAATTTCTAACGAAATTAGTAATGTAACCCATCACATAAGCTCAATTAACCATAAAAAGATGAAAATACACTTATTCATATCAATAACATTAAAAAAAAAAAAAAAAAAAAACCCCATATTCTCTCTCCCTCCCTCCACAGATCCCAGTTTCGAAAGAGCAGCCAAAATTCTCTCTCTCTCTCTCTCTCTCTCTCTCTCTCTCCCTCCCTCCCTCCCTCCACAGATCCCAGTTTCCAACGATCTGTGCTAAAGGGCAGCCAAAATTCAAGAAATCTGACAGCCTATACCAATCCCAGGTTCCCAAAATACTACTATCCTTTTGCTTCCAAGGAAAAATTATTACCAAAATTATACCTTTTCATTACAATTCTCATCCAAAATGAAAAAAAAAATAAAAATGGCTTACAGTTCTCACACAAGGGAAAAATTAAAAAAAAAAACCTTTTTATTTCTTAATAAAATTGAAATCAACCCAATGAACGCTAATTGTTACAAAATTGCAATTTGACTATCAAGCACATTCCGAGTTGACTATTCCAAGTACCCAGGGGTTTGAACAAACCCTAATTGTCCCAAAATCATGAAAATTTTGACACCCAATTATGACACCGTAAAAGAATCACCAACATAAAAAAACACAAAAACAACAACAAACTGAGCTTACAAATTGGGCATTGTAGAGGGACAAGAGAGATCTCTAGTTCTCCATCAAACCGAAGAAGAAAAGGACGAGAAAGAAAAAAAAAAAGAAGAAGATGAAGACGAAGCTGCTAGGAATGGCGGCAGTGGTGGCGATTGTACATCTGTATATTAAAAAAAAAAAAAAGACTTCACATTTAATAGTAATTAAAAAAATTAATTTTAGATAAAAATACTTAAATAACATAAATTTAGAGTCTATTGTACGAACATGACACAAAAAATCAATATTAGATCAATATGACACAAAATTAAATTAAACTTAACTAAAATTTTTACCATATTAGTCAAGAGTAGGAACTTGTTTCATGTTGATTAATAGATGAAAAAAAGATGGTTATGAAATTTCCGTCAGGACTAAATAAGCAATTTACTTTTTATTTTTATTTTTATTTTTAAGTGTTTAAACTATGGGACACGTGTGAACAATTTCCCTCCAATGGCTTTAGGACCTTTGGCTTCGTAAGAGACCAAACGTAACACAAACAAACACAAAAACAAAAAGAGAGGGAAAACCAAAAATACTACCCATCGTCCTTCTTTTCTTTTCTTGCACCAAAATCCTCTGTTCAGCGAACGGAAAACTTTCATCATTCTTCTTTTCCTTCTCGTTTTGCTTCCTCCGTAGATCATTCCCCCCGATAGACTGAAGAATTTCAACGTGGATACGCAAGAAAAAAGGGACAAGAAAAGGCCAAGACAATGGCCCACAACGAACCGTCGTCAATGGAGGAGCAGTTGGAGCTGGCCATGGCGAAGACGTTGTCGATGGAGAACCCTAGCCATGACGTTGAGGAACAGAGCGGAGAAACTAACGAAGAACCTCCGCTCAAGTAAGCAATTTCACCTATTTCTTTCCATTTCTTTCTTTCTTTCTTCGTCCTTCGTTTGCGATGTAAAATTCGTTCCTTTTCTTTGTTTTTTGCTGTTTGGGAAATTGGATTCTTTTTCCGTCGTGGAAATTTTGTGACAACCGGTTGTGAATTAGGAAACCA
The DNA here is from genome assembly GCA_024759925.1 of Ficus religiosa. Taxonomy (NCBI): domain Eukaryota; kingdom Viridiplantae; phylum Streptophyta; class Magnoliopsida; order Rosales; family Moraceae; genus Ficus; species Ficus religiosa. Next base: position 14,976 of record JAFMPE010044547.1, on the reverse strand, counting down.
AAGTTGAAGAAAGATTCCGAGGTTGACTTCGACTGGAAGCAATTCGAGGCCCATGTTACCAACGGCGAATGGGACGAAGCGGAAAAGTACTTATCTGGGTTTCTTACGATTGATAAGGACGAAACGTCATTGTCGATCTTCTTCGACATTCGTCAGTTGAAATATATTGAGGCAGTCGACAGGTGAATTCTTTGGGATTTTTCCCCCAATTTTTGGGATTTTTAACTGTCTTGGTTGTGATTTTCTCCTGAAAATTGGATACAGGAAAGACTATTCCAACGCTGTCGAGATTTTGAATAAGGATTTGAAATTCTTCGCTGCATATAATCAAAATCTTTTTACGGAACTCACATTGCTTCTGACCTTAAAAAACTTCAGGTACCTTCTAAATTTATGTTTTTTTTTTTTTTGGTGGAAATTCTTATGGTTTTGTGTTGTCTGATTTGGTTTTCTCTAAACTAGAAAGTTATAGTAGTAGCAAAGTAATGGTTGGATGGTTGACATTTGAAAAGTTAAAGGGTTTTTCTTTTTTTGGTTTTTGGTTATTGACAGAGTTTTTTTTTTCTTTTTTTTTTTGACAAAGATTTTGTCTCCTTGTTATGACAATAGTAAAATAGAGCACTATTTGTTGAATTTTATTTTGTAGCCTTTTTAGGAGAATAAAAAAAAGGATGTGGGATTGTACTTGTGTGGAAGTACAATAGCTGGGGAATGGACCTCAGGAAAGAATTGCGACTGAAAATTACCGGATGTCGGATCACAAATTTTCTTTGGTTTACATGACTGTTTCTCCTTTGTTCCGTTTACTAAAGTTCCATGGTTGGTTTTCAGGGAAAATGAAAAGCTATCTAACTTTGGCGATACCGAGTCTTCCAGGGCTAATTTGCTTAAAGCACTTAAATCAAAATTCGAAAACTATGACTTTTTCCGTAGCAAGCATGAATCTTGTGATTCGGATAACTCGAAGCTAACAACACCTGTGAATCAGAGGTAGAGTTGTTTATTTAGTTTTCAATTTTTAAAAAGACGTGATGTCAAGTTCTAATTCATTGTAAGCTTCTTCTCATGTAACGTTTAATAAATTGTAGTTGTAGCAACAACTCAATGGCTAACCCTCTAGGAGGACCAGGTGGTTCTTGTGCTCGTATTGTAAGTTAATGCAAAACAGAAAGCTTTGTTCATGAGGAAAATCAGCTTAAAGGATTCTTATTCTGCTCTGTTTGATGCCGTTTCAGCCTGCACGAACATCATTTACGATACATACGATGGTATCAGAAAAAAGGAACCATATTGGGTCTCACTCTATACCAAACCCTTTAAGGGGCTCCACTACTACCATTGTAAGCCAATCCAGGAGAAAAAAGAGTCGTAGAACTTTGGCCGATGAGAGAACTAGTTTGAAAGAATCTTAATCTGCTCCTTTTGATTCCGTTGCAGCCTGCAACAGCATCTCCTGGCATCATACGTGACTCAAATGATTTTGCTTCTAACTATATGCCAGACGTTTTAACGAGTTTCAATACTACTCTTGTAAGCCAAACCAAAACATAGAAGTTTGGCCGCCAAGGAAACTAGTTTGAACGAATCTTATTCTGCTCCTTTTGATTCCATTGCAGCCTGCACCAGCATCTCCTGGCATCATAGGAAACTGGAAGGATTTTGCGTCTAACTATGTACCAGACCTTTTAACGAGCTACAATCCTACTATTGTAAGCCAGTCCAAAACATAGAAAGTTGGCTGGCGAGGAAACTAGTTTGAACGAATCTTATTCTGCTCCTTTTGATGCCTTTGCAGCCTGCACTAGTACCTCCTGTTATGCCAACACACGACAGGAATCCTATTACTTCTGTTTCTTTCCGTACACCAACTTTAATGAGCTTCAATCCTACTATTGTAAGCCAATATGAAACATGATACTTTGGCTGATGAGGAAATTAGTGTGATGGAATCTTAATTTGCTTTTTATTTACTTAGCCTTTTCAGCCTGCATTAGCATCTCGTATGACGCATGTTGGAGGATTTATGCCAGGTCCATACTCTGTGCCAAACCAAGTGGCTTCGTCTCAGCCATGGGTTCGAAATTCTCCTGCTGTGAAAGGTAGTGATTTCATTGAGCTATTCGGATTCTACCTGTTATCTCTGCTGTATCAATTTATTTTTTGGCTTTATCATCATTTCTACAATATTTTCTTTGCTTGTTTGAGCTTCTATGTTAAAGTGCTCGAGAACTCTCACTGACAGTGGATTATTGAAACGCAGTTCTTGAACCACCAGTTAAGTTACAAAAACTCGCTGGGACAGTGGAAAAGGTACCGTATTAAGGATCTTGCCTGCTTTCTGGTTTATGTGGAAGATTTGGTTCTCTTGGGAGACATTGATTGTGTAAACTTCATTCAGTTTGCTTTCACAATTTGTCTTCGACGGGAAGAAGGGAAACGACTGATTTTGGTAATCTATGTTTAGTGCTGAAGAGAAATCCTTGAAATGAATGCAACATGATTCTAGTTCTCTGGTTAAATTATTTAGCTTTTCTCCTGTCTCTATTTCTCTTATTTATTTATAAATATTTCTGCATTGCAGGTCAATGATTCAACCGTTAATACTTTACCCCACATGCATGCCGATGACTTGCCGCAGACTGCTATTGTCACTTTCTACCACGGTTCTAAAGTACAGAGCTTGGATTTCCATCCCGTGAATCAGACTTTACTTCTTGGTTTGCTCTGGCTGCTTAAAAAGAATCTTTTGTTATTATTTTTTTGCCATTGGATGAGAACTCTTTTAAGATTCTAAATCGGGAGTTCCTTTTTTTCTTTCTTTTTTCTTCGTATATTTTCTCAAATTTCAGTTGGAACGGCTAATGGTGATATCTCCATGTGGGAGATGGGGGGAACAGAGTGGCTTGTCTGTCAACCTTTCAAAATTTGGGACATTGGAGCATGTTCATTGTCTGTCCAGGTTTAGTTCCATATGTCTTGTTCGTATTTTCTCTCTACAGTTTGACAATGTTTAACCAATCACAGGACTAACTCTTTAATTTATTTTTATCTCTTGGAAGGCATCTTTTGCCAATGATTCTACTGCAGTGGTAAACCGTGTTATCTGGAGTCCTGAGGGTGATTTTTTCGGTAATGCATGAGAGTACTTCAATAATTTTTCCATCTTTTTCTTCGATGGTGATTAAGTTACTGGACTTGAGCAATGATAATACCTATAAACTTTTATTGCAATTAACATTTCAGTTTCATATTGAGGTCCATATGATGTTTTACTTAATGTTTCCTTTTCAAACTTACATTTGTCAGGTGTTGCATATTCCAGGCACCTTGTGCACATATATTCCTACAATGGTGATGATTTGGAGAAACATACCGAGGTCTTTTGCAATGTACCAAGAATTTTCCAATAAGTCATTTTCAGGATTTTTATAATCTTACTTTAATTCTAATGATATTCAAACAGATTAATGCCCATTTTGGTAATGTTTATGACATATCTTTCTCGCACAAAAGCACATCGTTATGCGTCATAACCTGTGGAGAGGACAAAGCTATTAGGGTAATTGCTATAACCTGAAATTTCCCTACTATTTGATGGTTAGTCTATGGAATGCAGTGATGAAATTTTCCTATTTGTGCAGATGTGGATGGGTGACGGTGGTAATAGATTTTCCCTAGTTTATGATTTCGTGGGTCATAATGCACCAGTTTATTCTTTGTGCCCATGTGAAGATGAAAAAAAGGTATTCTTGTTGTTCTTAGGACCCGAATTTTTCTTTTACTGGTTTTTTTGTTTTTAACCATTTATAGTTCTGTCGAAGTTATTTATCGTTTTTCTTTCCTCCTTTCTCCGCCCTAGTATCTCTTTTCAGTGGACACTAAGGGGAAAATCAATGCATGGATATACGGTACAAAGCTGTTCACTTGCAACGCATGCCCATCTTGGGGAAGGATGGCATGCAGTGCAGATGGGACGAGGTACTTATATGGTATGGTACTTGTTCTTGTAGTATTTGAACATTGTCATTGATTGCTTTGTTTGCCTACATTGCAGGCTGTTCTTCTGTGGAACAGACAGCAATGGATATTCCTTCCTTGTGGAATTGGATCACAGAGAAGGTGGGGATGTTAAGCACATGTATAAAGGTCTTCGGAGGAGGTCTACGGACGTTGTGCACTTTGACACTGCCAATAATCGGATTTTGGCTGCTGGCGACGAGTTCCAAGTCAAGTTTTGGAGCCTGGACAGCGTAAAACAGTTGAGCTATACCTACGCTGCAGGTGGATTGCCGGTAAACAATCCTTGCATCACCCTTTTTTTTTTGGCATGCTGATGGTTAGTTAGTCGTCGATCCTTATTCCTTTGTTGTCCTTGTAGTCCTGTCCTTGCGTACGTTTCAACAAGGGAGGGACGCTGCTGGCTGTATCAACAGTCGAGAATGGTGTTAAAGTGCTTGCAAATGTTGATGGTCTTAAGCTTTTGAGGTCCATGGAAAAGTGTCCGGTCCCGTATATGAAGGTGCATTTCTTTACAGATTTGTTAGGTAACTGAAAGCGTCATGCCTGCTCTTCAAATACTTTCTTTTATCCTTTGCAGACACTACCCATTGACGATATTGCCACCGAATTCGCCACTGCAACGGATGATGAGTTTGTCGGAGGAAGTCCCGGGTTTAGCTCTGTCCAGGGGCAAGAAAGTTCTGGCTTTGGCTATTTCGGAGGAAGTCCCGGGTTTAGCTCTGTCGCAGGAAGTCAAAGTCCTGGCGATAGCTCTGGGAACAGTGTGGAACAGCCAACCTGTTGAACCCCCACCAATTTTAGATGTAGATAGTACAGAATATAGTCGTAGAATTAGGAACTAGAGACCAATTCTTGATGGGAATTTCTTCCATCACTGTACGCGTGTTTGTATAGAATTTAGAAAGAACATAAATAAAGCTAAGTGTCATGAGGTCTTTTCTTTTTTTTGTTTGCCAGATCATTTTTTATATGTATGGAAAACAAAAACAAAACTGCTTGACTTAGAACGTGAATTTTTGGCATGCCTTGTACAAGGACTTGTGGCCTGTCAAAGTCCAGCACTTCTCTTCTTCGTACGAGTCATCAACAATCCTTTGTCCGTATAAAGGTTCCGAGAATTGCTCAAAATCTAGCGATGCACAGTTCTTTCATAGCCGTATGACAACAAAGCTACTGGAAAGACTAAAATCTAAGTTTAATTTATTATAGATGGAGATTTAAACTCTATAGGTATAGGTAAAATTATAAATACTTCATGATAATTGCCACCATTGGTTTTTGAATGGTTGACATTTGCAATTGCCGTTAACTTTCGTTACTTTTAGATCTTTTATTTTAGACTTTTTTTAGGAATACTCTCTGAATTTTTTTAATTTCATAATTTAATTCCTAAATTTTTTTTCTTCACGAACATCCCCAATTGTTTGCTTATTTTATTCGTCGTGGTGTTCTGCTTTTACAAATTATTAAGTCAAAAGAAAAATACAATTATGCTTTTACATGCCACAATACAAGAGATAGTTAACAAGATAAACGAATTCTTTTCTTTAAAAAAATAAATGAAATAAAAACTAGAAATCAGTATTCAGAAACACAGAGAGGGAAATGCACGCTAGACGTCCACGTATAAAACACAAGCCCTGTCCCTTCATCAACAGCCATCCACGTGGCAATTATCTCACAAGCCATGCAAATGCCACGAAAATTTCGAACTCGACACGTATAAACTCATCAAATCCCATAGCTATCTCAATCTCATAACAACAATATGCACATCAAAAACCAATATATATATGTATATAAATACAATACACATATATACACACACTTGTTAGACCTCAAATGCTCTCTAATTGCAACCTATTTTCTGTTCAAATTTCCTTGAACCAAATACCGACAAAAAAAACATGCAACAAACAAGGGAGTTTCAGCCCACTAAGCACTCCTCTGAAGCTCACCGGCTAAGGGACAAGAAGGTGAAGGACTTGATGGAGACCAACAAGCGTAGGCTGGTGGAGGTGCCCTACACAGCGTCCCTGGCCCACACCATGAACGCCCTGGTGGCCAACGGGGTGGTGGCGGTGCCGGTGGCGGCGCCGCCTGGCCACTGGATCGGAGCTGGTGGCTCCATGATCATGGAAGCTGATAAGCAAACCGGGACCGTTAGGAAACATTACATAGGGATGGTCACCATGCTTGACATCTTAGCCCACATTGCTGACGCCGATGATGAAGACATGGACGGCGGTGATGGCTCCGATCTTGATCGGAAGATGTCGGTCGAGGTGTCCACGATCATAGGTCATTGTCTCGAGGGTCTCAGTCTCTGGACTTTAAACCCCAACACTAGGTAAGCTATATATATATACACACACACATACTCTCAAGTGGTGGAGTCAGTATATTATTTTAATCTGTTGATTTATATATATATATATATATAATATGTGTTTGGCAGCATAGTAGACTGTATGGAAGTGTTCAGCAAAGGAATACACCGAGCTCTGGTGCCACTAGACAGTCATATGGACAACGTGTCAGGTGTGGAGCTTGTGGAGTCAGCATCAACGTACAGAATGCTCACTCAAATGGACGTGTTGAGGTTTTTGAAGGAGCACAACTCGGAGCTTCAGAGCATAACCTCCAAGTCCATCCAGGAGTTGGGAGCTGTTACCGAGAACGTTTTCGCAATTAGCCATCGCACCAAACTTATAGACGCCATCAAGTCCATGAGGATCGCCATGCTTAACGCTGTTCCCATCGTTAGAGCCTCCGATATCGGCGAAGAAGATCACAAGCAACTTATCAATGTACAGTCTCCATTTCTATATTACAACAATTAGATTGGGAATTTGTCCCAGATCGCTCTAATGTTTTTCTAGAAATTACGAACCCACTCCTTGATTTGAGCTTGTTTTTGGGATTAGTTTTACAGAAACTCAACAAATAACATTTAAAAGATTCATTAATGTGTGCGCGTGTGTTTTTTTTAATGAACACTAAAAAATAGAAACAACAAAGAACAAACATGCTCATAATCGTATTTTTTTTTTTATCCCTACAATTACTGATTACAAAGGGGTTTGTGACCGCACTTTATATATTTATATATATATATATATCTATATATATGTGTGTGTGTAAATATAGATATAAGTGTGCAATGGCTATCATATTTTTTTGGGTGAAATATGAAAAGTGGTTTCCTTTTAATATGATGATTTTCATTGCAGGGAAGGGGGAGGGAGGCTATAGGGACGTTTTCTTCGACCGATCTGAGGGGTTGTCACTTGTCGACACTGAAGTCATGGTTGCCGGCGAGCGCGGTGGAGTTCATCGAGACGGTGTCGACGAGCCCTCTGTTTGCAGAACAGAGTGGTGAGAATCCAAAGAGGGAGCTTGTGACTTGTGAGGCCGAATCGTCCCTGGCTGTAGTAATAGACAAAGTAATCACTCACCATGTTCACCGAGTTTGGGTGGTAGAATCGCAGGGATTGCTCACTGGCCTTGTTTCTCTCACAGACATAATTAGGGTGTTGAGGCAGTCTCTCATGTCGTAGTATATATTACTAGACAAAAGTGTGATCTAGGACACTCAGTTTGTTTCACTTTGGAGTTTTGGAGTTTCTGTTTTGTTTCTCGTTCAATCTACTACCTTTTGTCCCTGTAAAAACTAGGATTCAAGAAATGTTTCTGTAGAAACTAGCATGCGTATAACTTATTTTTATGAGAAAATATTATTAAAAAATAATTAAAAATTAGATTTAAAACGAGACGTTAAACTGAATTTTAAAAAAATATGGGTTATTTGGTCAATATTCCCTGCGGAGACGGTGTCTCATGGGGTTTCAATCCGAATTCGTGGGGTTTCAATCCGAATTGAACAGGGATGGGGAAATAATATTTGAGGATGGTGACGGAAATGGGGAAGAACTCTCTTTTCCGAATTGAAAACGAGATGGGGACGGGAGGGTTTTTCATGTCCCATCTTCATCGTGATATATTTATCATATATATATATTTATATTATGCTTCTATATATGCATATGTGAATTTTAATTACTAATTACATCTTTTTCATTAAAAAAAATAAAAAGTAAACTTTTAATTGATAATCTTGCTTGGCTAATATAATTACTATGTATTATTTATTTTTTACGTTTAACTTGCATAATTAAAAAAAAAAGTTACATAATTTTCGACCTATATAATTATATTAACGGGGAATGGAGTGGGTATGAAAAAAGCATTTGCGATGATAAATTATTAGTACAGATTTTGTGTCGTTTCTTTTCAAACGGAAATGTGGACGGAGATGAGAATGGTTTTAAAGATTGAAAATGAAGATGGGGAATTAATCCCTATACGTTCTCCGTTCTGTCCCATCTCGTTGCTATCTGTGATCACATTATACTATTATACTATAATACTAAAGGAGATGGGAGTTTTATTATTTTTTCTACAATGATGGTTTTTTCCCTCTCCCCTCGTCTATAACTATATTATAAATCCTTTGAGTTACTGTTAGAAAAGTTCGACCATGTATTTTGTCTTCTTCTGCTCTATCGCCCTCGGAGTTGCTTTTGAGTAACTGTTGAAAAAGTTCATCCTTTCTTTTGCTCTCATTCATATATAATTATAATTTTCTCTTCGTTCATGTAGCATCATTAGTTTCTTTTGGTG
>JAFMPE010044436.1:288-51905 GCA_024759925.1 Ficus religiosa | reverse complement strand
CAGCTTTTAACTATTTTCATCGAAATCAAAATTTCACTTCCAGAAAATTTTGAAATTCATACATAAACACCATAGTTCAATGTTCCATTGCATTTTCTAAATTTTCTTAATATCTTCCATCTAATTGAAACTCATTTAAATTCCTAAAATTATTAATTAACGGATTGAAGTAAAAAAAAAAAATTCTGATTTACGTTTGATTTCTAAAAAATATTCTATACTACCCCATAACACAATCATGAACATATTCAGATGAACAATCAAAAACTCTATATTGTCAAACCACCAATTTTAAAAATTTCGACAGCATTTCGACTAAAATATTAATCCATAAAATTTTAAACTAAAAGAAAAATTGCTAGAGTCTCGATTGGAAAAAATACCTTGACGATCGGAGTTTTCACCGGAGAATGGAATAAGAACCTCCTTGAGAAGAACTTCTTGATGGGGCTTGAAGGATTTCTTCAAACTCTTAAGAAGTTAGGATGGTGTTTGGGAGGTGGGAAAGAAAATTTTCTTAAGAAAACTTAAGACTATCTAAGAAAACTTCTAGAGAGAGTTTATCTAGAGAGATAAGAGAATGGATTTTTGAGTTATAAGTAAAATGGGTGGGGGATGATGCCTATTTATAGGCAAAGCTCAATGATTTAAATCACTTGCATAGCTCTAGATTTTTAATTACATCATAGCCTTTTTTGGTGTGTGGAAGAAGAGATAAGATTAGAAGATTAGGTTAAATCTCATCAATTGATCAAAGTACTATTTAATCCCTACCCATTGGATCCAAAATTTTTTTTTTTTCTAATTTAAGATAATGAAAGATAATTCCTTGTTATTATCTTCGACAGATAATTTTGTAGACTGTTACCTTGACATAACAGTATTTTTCCATCATCTTCCACTAACACAATTCTCAAAGTCTTGTACTATCAAAAAGTTAAGTAGTATTAATTTTTACTACGTAGAAAACTTATCCCATAAGGCTTTTTACTGAAAAAGTAACTTAGTAAAAATCTAATATGATGTCAAGACTTAACCACCAATGGTAGAAATTTTATCTAAAATAAAGAATTATCTACTAAGTTCCCATACTAAAAATTTAACTTAGTAGAAATCTTATCTGATGTCAAGACTTATCCACTAAGTTCCTATACTGAAAAAGGTAATCTGTCCAAATTTTTATTTGTAAACAAAGTTGATGTCAAATCCTTGATATTGCATTTTTATATGCGGAAAAATCATGTTTAGAACACTTTAAGATTGCTAATTCCCATATTGCTAAAATTTTTGAAATATTGTAAAGAACACTTTAAGACTGCTAATTCTTATACTTCTAAAATTGTTGAAATATTGTATTTGGTGATTTGACAACTTTTCTACATGTATGTCAATTGGTCACTTTTTTTTTTTTTTTTTTTTTTTTTGTTTTGGCTATTAAAACCTTTTTGAATAACTAGTTGAACACACTCTTTGCGGGCATGAATAATATATTGTGTAAAAGATATAATAGTTTAAAGAGAAAATTAAAAAGAGAGAGAGAGAGAGAGAGAGAGAGAGAGAGAGAGAGAGAGAATGAATATAAAATGACAAAATAAGAAAAAGAAATAAAAAATCAAAACTCTATACGAAACTTAAACAACAAAAATCAAAACTTCTAACAAAATTTCAAAAAAATTTAGACAAACCCTTTTCAAACCATATTAATAAAACATATAAGTTATTGAATAGATATATAGAGGATTATGTGCGTGTATATAAGTAATGAGAAATGAAAAGGATAAATAATTAAATAAATAAATAAAGTATAAAATCATAAAAGAAAATAAATAAGAAAAGAAAAGAAAATGATTAAAGCAAAAAAAAAAAAAAAAAAAGAGTAGTAAAAAAAAAGAGAAGTAAAAAAAAAAAATCAATGGCTTGACACATGGCAAAAAGAATGAGATTATTATTGGCTTTTTTATTTATGTTAAGATGTAAGATAATATGTGACCATATAATTACTACTATGTGACATAAATTAATAATTGTCACACTATAAAACTTATACTGTATCTTATATTATAAATTACCTTATTTTATTTTGCATAAAATATAGCAACTTTATGCTATGTGTAATTAAATGTCACACCATAGAATTTTATTTCTAATCTTATCCTAACATGTATATCATAAGGTCACAAAATAATGTAACCGAATTTTTGTGACATAGAATTCCATTGTCACATCATAAAAATCCATTTTATAACTTTAGGTTAAAATTATAAAATAAACGTTAAGTTACATAAGGAATTTTGATGAATTAACTTATTAATTCACAATAATTCCTTATAAAAAAATGTGGGTATTACACATGGACATCTAGATATTGAGGGCTACATAGACTCCGACTTTGCTTGATCCAAATTGGATAGAAAGTCTACTTCAGGGTATACGTCATTTGTAGGATGAAACTTGGTGACCTAGAGGAGTAAGAAACAAAATGTGGTCTCATTGTCCAATGGAGAAGCTGAATATGTAGCTCTTCATCATGCAACTATGGAACTTACTTGAATAAGAATCCTATTAAGTGAGCTTGGATTAGGTCCAAAGAAACCTATGGTGTGCTTTTTTGATAACACTATAGCTATTGAGATTGCAAACAATCTGTTACAGCATGACCGAACTAAACATATTGAATTTGACAAGAACTACATCAAAGATAATCTAGATTCTGGCCAGATAAAAGTTCCCTACATCAAGAGTGCATATCAGCTAGCGGATATTACCAAAAAGGGACTACTAAACGATAAGCCTTGAGCGGTCAGACCAATTACGATCGATTCGCTAAACATTCAAGATTCGAGATGAGTGTTGTGTGATAACTTGCAAATTACGAGGTCACTAAGTTTTGATAGTATAGGGTGAGTGAGTATCATATCCACAAGAATTATTTCTTAGATTGATGCTAAATACCATGATTATCGCAACCAAACTTTATCTAGACGAACATAAAATGGAAAATAAACTACCCTAAGCAACTAAATTAAACTAAAAACAAGTGAAATAAATGCAATTAGATATATGGATTGAAGGGAATTCAATATAATGTGTGGCTAGGGGATTATGATTTCACTTAACTAGATTATGTTATTCTAATTCAAAGGCTTGTCAATCAATTTCACCCAAATAATTAATCTTAGGTTCCAATTTTAATTTCACTCCCTCTCCCGAGTACCGAGTAAAATAATATGCAAAATTAACCAAATTAATGTCCATATTAACTCAATCAATTAAGCACTCATTAAGCAAAATCTAATCTAGTGATTATTCAAGTGATATTAACCTCCCGAACTTAATATTACTCTAGGTTGTGTTTCCCAAGTCTCAACATATGAAATAAACTTTCTCAAGCCTATTTTCACACATCTAATAAACTCTAATTTAATGAAAAATCAAATTAGGAAAAAGGATAGAGAAACACAAATGATTCAAGATGAAATTCAATCAACAATGCTTCAAATCATCAAAACATAGTTATCATCAAGCTACATCATATCCCCCAGCTTAAAAAGTTTAGCTAATCATCAAAAGATCCAACTTCATATCCCTAAACAAACCAAACATCCAATTTATCATTCTAGAACAAGCTCAAGAACAAAAATACAAGTTCAAGAATCTAAAAGAGATATAATCGTTTTATGAGTGTCCACTTCTTAATCTTTGGCAGGATAGGAGTCGAAGATATCAAGTCAGAAGGAACCAATGCCCATTCAAACTATTTCATACTACTTCAAATCTTTTATCCATCCCATCTAATAAAAACCCCTTGAATCAGTGAATCTAGAGACAAAGGGCTAGCCGCTATTTTATTTAAACAACTAAGACAATGTCTAAGACCTTATCTTCTTTTCTACATCCTCATTCCTCCTTCTTTCTGTATACTTAAGCTTCTAATGCGACGAAACCTACCCTCATTGAACTGAATGTCTAACCTTCCTACATTTGAATACACACTAATGTTTAACTCCTCCTGCTATCATAAAGATGTTTTCTTCTCTGAAGAATGGAATGAAGAATTAGTTGATGAAACTAAGCTTCAAGCCACCAAGCTTCATTGAATCTCCAAAAAATTCTCCTAAACTTGAGGGTTTTTACCTTCAATCTTTGGAATTTTTGGGTCTCTAAAAGCTCTCCACAATTTCTAGCCAATTTTCCTTTTATAGCCTCCCAAATCATCACATTTTGCCTCAAAATTAGGTTTTCACATGCGTAAGGCGCTGCATCAGGCTTTTTTCCCGCTGTAGTGCATATAATGCGACTGGAGCATCTCATGATGCACGTTGCAATGAATGAAAGGCCCATTGCAGCGCATATTTAATGTTTGGGAGGGGGCTGCAGTAGGCCTTACATCCACTGCAGCCTGCAGTTAGGGTCTCACTGGCCTGGCAATAGTGTTGGGATGCCTATTTGGCTCATGGGAACCTGCAGCCAAGCCGTTTCTCGTTGGAATGAACGGCGCACACTGCAACGCCTCTTTGGCACACTGCAACTTCTTGCTTCTCTAATCTTTTAAGTGCCTTAGGATCCTCTTTTTGGGTCTTCTTTGATCTGGCATCCTTCGATTTGCTTTATTTGCTCACAACTCTTTCCAACTAGTTCTAAAAAAGTCCCATTCCACCACATTTTCATCTAATTCCTCTTTTTATTTATAAATCCTATAAGATCATATAAAAACACATTAAACTAACAAAAACACTTGAGAATTTATAAATATTTGAACTCAATAGTACTTGATTTGTAGGAAAACAATCTCCATATTAATGAGCTACTAAAAGAAGGAAGGGTGATAAAGAGAGGTGGAAGGAAGACAGCCTATAATGCATTAATTACTGAGGCAATGCTGCCTCATTTCCTATTCACGGCTATTCCATTCTTTCTTTCCTTCAATTTGCTAAACAGTTTTGTACGACCCACCAAGGCTTGGAAATAAATGAACTTTAAGGTAGCGCTTGCTAAGGAAATCCAGATGAGAGAGAGACTGTAGCTAATTAACCCTATTGCTGCCCGCTAACAAGCATCTCTAAGGTAGGAATTATGAGTGCTGTTGGAGATTAAGTTAAATAAGTGCATACCTAGGGGTCAATTTTTAGACATGGGCTAGTAAATCTTAGGCTGTTAAGTGAAAATTATTGAAAAATAGGACTAATCCCCCTTTTGGAATCCACTTAATTGGAAGCTTGGTAAACTTTCAGAAGGTATGCCACTCTACCATTTATACATGTCTGCCTCACTTGAAAGCTCTTGGTGATGCAACTATAACCGGTAAGTTACGTTGGATCAACATTAGGATTAGAATCAATTGCAAAAGCAACTAAGTCATTGCCTATTTGCTCTAGATCTACTGGCTCGGACGCTTGAATCTACTCCACCGCAAACAACCGAATATACAATTGCAGAATTTTCTGCTAATTCTATTGTTATTGCTCCCACCTGTCACCACGCCACCTCAGCAGTTGGGACTGGAACTACTTCCACATCTAGTACATCCCAACTTTTTCTATTTATCCTTAGAAGTAAGGCAAATGTCTAAAGACCGAGTTATCTCTTTGAATCAGGTTATTCACTAGGCTATTAAGCCATCGAGTCTTCTAGGGTTAATCGACCCATTTCAAGAGGATTCATCCAAGACTTTAGATCATGTTAATTCTAAGGAGGAACCCACTCTATAAAGAAGATGAGAGGAAGGCAAACAGCATATGTAATTGGCTTGATATTTGTCTTTCACATCCCTGTTGCTACTGCAGGTACGTTGAATTCATGGATTCTCTGGTAGACGGGAGCCGAGGTGGAATTTTTTTTGGGTTGGATTAAAATAAAATAAGCCCCCAATTATAGTAGGAGTAGCTACTTGTTTCATGGCTTTAATTTGAGCTCTTCAGATCCTAAATCTCCATAAAGGGGTTAACTTTAACTATTTTGTTAAAGTCTCCTTGCTATGGACCTTTTTTAGATATCCCAAGCTAGGAGTGTTACTCGAATATTTCATTTTTGTACTCTACTTGTTCTATAAAACCATCCCCATAGAATTTTGGACACCACATCTACCTTCTCATCGCAAGATAAGGGCTGGGCCGTTAACTACGTTCTAAAGCTGCTAGAGCGACTGCCTTTGTTGACTAAAGTAAAGAACCAGGCATCTAGCACTTTTGTTTTGTGGGAATACCCACCTTTTAATATAGATATTAATGATGAAAGTAAGCCTGAAAGAAAAAGAAAGAGAGATACATCTAAGAGTGAATTATATTATCTCATAAATGAGAAAAAAAAAAAAAAAAAAAAAGAGGTCACTTGTTTAAGTCAAGCAATCGTAGAGACCGAGAAGAGTTTACAGTAAAAATTATCCTTCTACAGGCCTCTTAAAGTCAAAACCAAAGAGAGTATTGAGGGGAGAGGAGTTCAAACTCAAGGCCAGTAGATCTATTCCTGCTACCTTACTTACTTCCCTGGGGGAGGTTTAGTTGAAGAAGCTGTGACAAAATCAAAAGCTATTGAACCCTCATCTGTTGGAAGAAGGACTACTAGTAGTGGTTCATCTTATTTTATTAGTAGCGGTCACTGGGGAGAAGGCTAGCTTTGGCTTTCAAGTTTGAACCAGATCTTGGACTCGGCATTGATTGGGCTCACATTGAACACTACAAATCGCTTAGATCGGGGTTATTTACTTCACTGACAAAGAGATAGAGGGTGGTCGGCATGAGCGATTTCATCATTTGAGTCCCTAGATAAAGGGAAGACCAACCTTATTTTGATTAACGAAGTCCTTTCCAACTCCGTCGAATGGTTTCACTCCTCTTTTCCACCTTCTGCCAATTTCTTGTTAGTCATTTGGCTCCTATCACTCAAAAGATTGTCGAACTTCATGGTTATCCATCAATTCTCTTTTAAAGGATTATACTTCCACACACTTAAACAGGAAAGACTTTCTATACTTTAATGAAATCTCTTCCAATTTTCTTTATTCATGTGAGCTACTTTAGCTTAAGAAAATTGTTTTAGAACCCGTTAAGAAGTTTGATTCGCTCCTACCTTTTTTTAGGTAGAGGTTGATATTAGAACATACGACGAACCAGTTACCAACCTATTCACTTCTACCAAATGAGAAGATACATATACATTAATATGGTAAAGAGATCCATATTTCAAAGGTATGGTATGAGAATTGGCTCATAAATGAGAAGGAATTGACTTATCATATACTGGTAAAGTTTTGGGCAATGTAGGTTCTACATCCAGTCCCCATCCTTCCACCTCTAAAGAAGACTTCCGTGTTTGGCACAAACGTCTAGGGAAGGTAGGAACGAAGTACCTAACTGGGCCTAATATCAATAGCAACTCATATCATTATTATTTTACCTTTAACGGAAGGGAGAAGCAAAAGTGGTATTAACAACACTATATATGTTTCATCTTTACTATACAAATGCCCCGTTTCAAAACGCTAGTGCACTACGGAAACAACCTGATGTGCTGTGGCCCCCTTCTAAGAGGGCCGCCACTTGTTGCTTTAAAAGAAAGGCTAGCTCTCCTTACTAGATTGGGGCTTCAAAGAAGCATTGAAAAATTCAATATAATATTAGCGTGTTAGCACGTGCTTCTCTTTTGCACAACTCCACCATAGCAGTTAAGATTCAATCTCAATGAGTACTTATCAGTATAAAATGATTGATACCTATAGCCTGTCTGCCTTAGAGATTGGCAGTACAGGGACTACATGGATTACGTGTATGCTTGGGGTCAGTCTATCTCTAGATTATGCCCTCGTCTTGGAGCGCTATAAAGGGCTATAAAGTCACTTTCTTTTTCTCAGTAAGGGAGTCTTTGGCTCGGGCCAGTTAGACCCATAAGTTCAAAGTGGACACGAGTCCTATCTTGTTTGACTGCCCGAGTCTAATGTATCCTACTCTCCTGCGGATTCTGGAAGAACTTATTTGATACCTTTTTAGGTGGAGAAGGACTCTTGTTGCATACTCACATCTAACTTCCCTTTAAGAAATTGGGGTTAGATATCAATGAGTGTTTTTCGTCCCAGTGGTAGTTATTCTGTGTTAAAGAACATAGTTGAGAAGAAAGAGTTTGGGCATCCCCCTGGTAGCCCGACCACTTCACAAGCAGGCAGGGAAGTCATCTTCTTGTCATCTGGCCTCTCCTCCAAATTTTCCTTTTTTTCTTACCATCTAGTTTATTCGAGTCTACGAGAGAAATCTCCCTCATACCACCAGAGCACCCCACCTAGATATGTTGAATCTTCAGAAGCCCAATAAGGGGTGTTGGTGACATCTCTTACTCCCACAAATTTGATGAGCAAGATGTTGGGGAGTACGCCTACTGCACCCTCCAATGTTGGCTCTACAGACAACAAAGCCAGGGAACGGGTTGTTATGGCGATTGAAGGTCAAGCTAGTGTTTCTCCATTTCAGGGGCAGGACATTCTAAAGCCCCAAGTGTGAGTCATTAAGAGCATATAATGTCAAGCCGAGCTGAAATGCCAGAGGCATCGATTGCTTTGGTACAACATCAGCAATAAACAATGGCCAATTTCTCCCAACAAAACCGATTTTGGCATGATCAGCTCCCCGTAGCTAGATATCCCAGCCTTTATCCCACTATGACCAAATTACCACCTCGACCGGATCAGAGTAAAAAACAATGTCGAATTAGGCCTCCCCTAACCTTGAAAGAATTCATATGCGGCCACCAGCTTTCCCAAAATTAGGAGAGATCCACTACTTACTGCTCATGAAAACATCCAACCTATACTACAATCAAGTTTTCTGCATATCTTTCTGATCTCCTTCCCTTCTATTTATCAAATTTTTGGCTTTGACTAAAAAACATGAAAAGTGGGGTTGATGGTGTTGGCTAAAAAAGGGGGGAGAGAGAAGAGCTTTGGAGTACACTCATTTCAACATTTTTGTTTAGGTTATCGAGATTATCAATCGCTCTTTTTAGTGGGGAGAAATAGTGGGTGATTGGCAGTTCTCAGACGAGGGAATCATTCCTCTCTAAAAAAAAAAAAAAAAAAAAAAAAAAAAAAATAGGCTAGCTTCTATCAATAGAGCTTTAACGTATACACATAGAATTGTTTTTTTGCCTTTCCAATTCGTTCTTACCATATCATGGGCAGTTGGATCAGAATCTATGTGATGGTTCGAGAGTGGTTTCAAATATTCTTCACATCCATCTTCAGCCTTGTGTTACCCGTGGGATTGAGTTAGTGGTCGAGTTGTTTTTGGTAATTGGCACCCATCGCATTAGTTTCAAGTCATACGTTACCTTTCATAGTGAAGCAGCCCTCTTTTAGTAAAGCTTCTCTTCATTAGTGACTTTCACGAATGCCTTCTATCGACAAAGAATCCCCTGACTTAGCAGCTTGCCCTACTTATCTAGCCGGTGTTTGCTAGGTTTATTGAACTACCTCATTACTGCTTTCACTAGTTGACTAGTCCAAATTCAGGTTTCTAGTTCGATGTCCCAATGCTTCAAAGGAGACGAGGAGAAAGGGCCTTTTTTCATCTTTAAAGTTCAGATTTCAAAGTGATTTAAAAGTTCAAGTTGCTATTTCAAATTGAAAAGCTAAAGTTAAAAGTGAATCTTGAAAGTGAAAGTGCAAGTTAATAGTGAGCATTCAAGTTAAGCATATAAGAAGTGAGCTGTTACTGGCCCTAATAGTGGTCGTGACGGATAGCAACAGTTCTTGTTCCCTTTCCTGGGCCTGAAATTGAGCTTACCATGATTGGGCCTAAGATTGCAAGTGAGCTTACAATTAGCAACAGTGAGAGTGAGCTTTCAAGTTCACGGTTCGCTTCCCTTTCACTTGAAGCTACGGGCTAAGGTAGCTCCTCTACTTCTTTATCCAAGCATTTTTCTTAGCTTGCTCAGTAACCTCTACTACATGCATACTACTTTATTTCCTTTCCGCTAGACTCAAAGAATGGTTCCAACCCAATGAAAGCGGAAGCTGATTTGTTTGCTTGTTCTGCTCCCCCTTGTTAGTTGTCTTTCCTCTAGCTTATGTAGTTTGTGTAGTTACGTTCCTTTAGTGGTCCAGACTTGGGCTTTAACCACCTCTCTGATTAGAATTGAGGGTTGGCCTCATTGACTCGGGCAAGGGAGAGCACGAGCTGAAACCACTATTTCGAAGGTAGCAAAGCAGCAAGTAGCAACATCATCTCACCCAGTAAACTGGCATGGGAGAAATCATTCCATCTATTAGTTAGGCATTTGATTAAGGACACTTTTAGTAAGGCGGATCGGCAGAAAGTAGTATTACACTAGGTAGGCTGTTCCCACAATAGCTTTAAGTTTCAGAGATAGAATACAATTGATATATGCAAGTCGTAGAGTAGTCTAGTAGTTGACAATGCCTGTAGCAGTAACTTATTCTTCGTGAAGGAAGTTTGGTGTTTTCTTTTCTCATTTTGTTCCTCCGTCTTGTTTTGTTCTTTGAGCCATCTCTAGCAGATAGGAAGGAAGAGAGTCAAGGGCAGCTCTTACCCTGCCAAGCCAATCTAGATGTCTTATGCATAACACAAGCTAAGCCACTTCAACTGAAAGTAGTAGTGAAGTAGCCCTCTTACTGCAGACAGTCTATTTTATGTCTTCATATAACACAACGGCCTAAGGTATATCACCTTGATCTATTTGAAACGAACTGCTCTATGTTCAATAAAAAGAAAGATTGTCTGACTGTGGCCATGTCAAATGGAAAAGGAGGGGCAAGGGCATACCACTACTAGTAGCCATAATTGGGTGGCGCGCTATAGATCGAATCCTAAATAGCTATCGGATGAACCCTGGAAGATGGCCCTACCATGGGAAGTGGGTAGGGTGAATCTCAGTAATGATTCTAATGACCTAGCTAACCATTGATTCAATGTCCTCTTAATCAAGGCACCGGTTTTTTTTTTCTTGTTTTCAGCTAGGTCTTTTCCCTTAATGGTTAAACATGAGTTTGGAAATTCTCATTCTGTACATCTCCTCATCAATCTGTGCGTGAGCTTCTAGGCTATGTCTCGCTTACCCTTTGTAGAAGAAATGAACTACTTATACTGGATTTAAGATTTGTTATCCAAGCCTCGGGCTTAACTTCATATAATGGTTATCAACTACTGGCATTGTGGGGTATGATTTCTTTGACATAGAAGGATGTCCCTCGGAAGGATGACTCATGCTTTTTCTAGTGGTCCATTCTATCGTCATTATCCAAGCCGGGTATGTGCGACGTTGACACACCAACTTGAAGGGGAGAATTAGTGTATAATTTGTATTATTTAGAATATTGACGTTTCCTTACTTAGCAAGAAGATTAGTTGTCTAATTTATTCTGATTGATTGTATAGATTGACTATCCTAAAGTAGTCTTGTGTATCTTGTATTTATACCCTGAGATATATTTTTTATTCGGCCAATTTATACAGTCATGTCATGAGATTTTTTTACAACAATTTTTGTATGTGGAAAAAATCAATTCAAGACATGAATTTATGACATCCTTCCTGCATTCAAATTTATGTTGAAGAAATACAAATTAAATCACCAAAAGATAGTCTAGCTAGGTTATAAATATTTTGGTGATCTTTAGTTTATAAAAGTTCCTGATGTTTAGATCATAAAATCAGACAATGAGGGAAATTAAAAAGAAAAGAAAAAAAAAAAGAAAAGAAAAAAATTCACATTGACTGATCTCATAAAGAAATTAAAAAAAAAAAAAAATGAAAAGCACGTACGCCTGTCAAGAAAAAGTGAACAACTTTTAATTGTTTAAATTTTTAACATAAAATGCGGTTCATTTAAAATGATGAATACTACATCACCGTGGTAAAATTTTTGTCATGCAATTTAATATGGCTTAAATTTTTTATTGTTTAATTTTTTAACATAAAATTCGATTCATTTAAAATGAAGAATACTACATCACCGTGATAAAATTTTTGTCACACCATTTAATATGACTCTCATGAATAAAAATAAATAACTCAAATAACACGACTTTTGATAGGTATACAAAGGGCAAAACGGATTGATTTGTAAATTATTTCTCAACACCTTTAACCACGATATATAAGTAATAGCAAAACAATTAATCAAGACCACCTGTAAAAATATACCAAATCGTTTGGTGTTTTTCTTGTCTTAAGCAAAGTTAATTCGCAAAGGAGGAAGTTTTAAACTTTGAAGCAGGAAGGAGATCAGTACTGTGTGCCAAAACGGTCGTAGTGCTTTTATTTTTTTAATGGTGATTTCATTAGAAATCAAAGAATCCATGCCGACAGCAACGACCTCTTTCGCTTCTCTTACATCAAGCTCATCAGCTGATTTCCCCGCAGATGATTTTCGAGTTCCAGTAGTGGTAGACAAAAGATTTTTGTCCCGCCAAAAAATGATGTTATATGCAATGTCGGAAAAATGGACTGCAAAATTTTTTTCAATTTCTTGACACTGAGTGTCATGATAATTGTATTTACGATTGCATGCACCATAAATGAGAGCCGAAACTCTTCAAAATAAATTTCTTCTCGTGCAGCGAGGAATGCAGAAAACTGAATTGTACTACTTTGTTTCACTCTTCTATATATGAAGTTACATTTTGATCCTTAGATATTTCTTAAAAAGTTTAGAAGCTCTCTAAACTCATAAAAAGCACGAAAGTTTGGTCCTTTTTCAAAAGTTTAATAAGCTTTTGAACAAGGAAAAAATAAGGAGTGAAAACATAATTTTGATTATAATTTAAGGACCAAATAAACAATTTTACCCCTTATATATTTTTATTCCTTTTTTGTTCCTTTACTTTAGTGAAAGCATTTAAGAAATCTTCAAACTAAAATGAGTATAAAGCAAAGTAGGATAATGTACTACTTATATATTGTAGCAAACTTATGCCTTTCCGCACTTTATATTTGCTCATACATGTAATTTCCGTAACGGATGCACCTTGGCAAGTACTCTTCATTAGGTTAAGAATTTTAATTGTTTTTTTTTTTTTTTTTCCTTTGGATGGTTTAACCATTTGGGAGAGGTCTTGGAAAAGAAGTTCCAGACATATTTGGATTGGAGTTAAGATAAGTTTTGGAGATATGTGTTTGGTTGGAAAAAAATATTCAAAAAAAAAAAAAAAACGATTTGGAGTAAAAAAGTGTAAGAACTTGAAATGTGTTAGGAAAAAAAAAATACGTAAATATGGAACTTGTTTTGTTATTCTTGAAATTGTCTGTAATTTAAAAAAAATAATCATCTCATTGGGACCTAAAATAATAAAGTTATGAACTTTTAAAGTTTAAATTTACTATAGACATTTAGAAATACGAATAGTAAAAAGTAATTATTACTTGAAAAGAAAAAAAAATATTAAAAAATATTTGAAAAAAAATTTTCAAGATGTGTTTGGTGCAATTCCCCGAACAAGCTTTTTTTTTTTTTTTTTGGTTGGATTGTTTGCACAATTAGTTGGCTTTTTTTTTTTAAAGAAAGTTTTTTTTTTTTTTAATTTTACTGCAATCCCCTTATTAAATACCCTCTCATCCTCCTCTTGTCCAATTTTTAAGAGCAGGTTGAGAAAAGAGCCAAATGTATGACACTTTTTTTTTTTTTTTAATATCAAAACACAACGTTACTTGTGGATACACATGGTATTTGGATTAGTTCCTCGGTCACCTGCAAAATAAGAAAGAACATTTTAATCATGACCCAAACCCTTAATCAAAGTTAATTAAAGTGAAATAAAACTCATTTACAAAAATCCAACGAAATAATTTTACATAAATTATCCGGAGGCTTTAAAACCACTAATTTATCAAATAGTCCGCAATTTACAGCTTCTATCAAAATGATTCAACTCTGCAACAAGGGCGACTGATACATTTTGCCTGTACTATCTACAAAATATCTCATAATTAAATAACAAAAATATCAATACCAACTGATTTATCTGCAAAGTCTACTAACACTCCAAAGCAATCGAAACATCACACTGGGATTAGGAGTGCTAAACTCTGGAGGGAAAAAAACATAAAACAGAGGTGAGCCGAAAGCCCAATGAGGAGGATAATGGAAAATAATGTTCGAATAATGGTGCTTTTGCGTATACTAGTAAAGGCACGTGCTTTGCATGTGTGGTATTATCATGTGATGATTAATTGTATAGAATTTATAGGTTTTTAAAAAGAAATAGATTGAATTTATAAAATAAAACAAACGACACTATTTTTAGTTTTATCACAATTAATGATTTTTTTAATCGTTTTTTTTTTTTGATTAATGATTTTTTTTTCTTGTTGAATATTACATGAAAGAAATATTGAGATTTTTTTTAGATGAATATTGAGAAAATTTTCCCATAATTAGGATAGTTAATTAATGTCTTATAATGACCATTTCGACAAAATAATATATTGAGTAATTATGAAAAATTATGTAGTAACATATTTGAAAAAACAATTTTGAAAGGCAAAAGTAGAGTTAAAAAGTTATTCACTACCAAAGAATTAAAAAGTAATTCAAGCACATATTTAAAAAATGATTCTAGGGGACAAAAAGGTGTGAATGAAGAGGCAAGAAAAGAAAGAAAAAAGAAACACAAGTCAAATAAGATGTTTGATTAAGATAATAAAACCTTTCTGTAAAAACATATTTAAAAGTAATTTTGATGAAGGAAAAGTAGAATCAAAAATATTTTTGAAATGTATGTTTAGAAGGATCAGGCATCAATTTGATGGGTTTTCACTCTATTTGTAAATACTTCTATCTCAGGCGGCACACCAAAAACTGATCCCAGTGCTGAAAAATAATAATATCAGATGATGAAAACGAGTCTTGTTAATAGTTAGAATATATGATATCGGAAAAAAAATTTAAAAAATTTTAAACAAAAAAAAGGTGAGAAAGTACGAAAAAAAAAAAGGTTTAAAAAGAGAAAGTGGGAAAAAAAAAAAAGTTTAGAATATTATTCTAGACCCATTCAAAAAATGCTATGTTATTGAAATAAGGGAAAAAAGAAAAAGTAAGAAAAAGGGAAAGAAAGAAAGAAAGAAGAGAGAGAGAGAGCACGAGGCAAAAAATTAGGAAAGAGAAGAATATTATAAAAGCAAAATTGTTGTTTTTGGGATTTGAGCCACCACCCACTCCAAGGGATGAAAAATCTACCTGAAGCCACAAGACAACCATAGCTAACGGCGAAAAATTTTGTAAACCAATATACAATAAGTAAACAGGTTGGTGACGTTAAGGAATTAATTAAAGAAAAAACTCGTAATTAAACATCAATCACACAATTTTTCTTTATTTCTGAAATGGCAAGTTTATTTTATTTTATTTTCTTTTCTTTTGTCAAAATCAACCCACCGGTTTGTAGAAAATTCTAAAATTAATCCATTTGTGGAAAAAGACTGTTTTACTCCCACTATATAAATTATCCTAAGTCTAATTCATTTTAACTTTTAAAAATCATAGCAAATATCAAATTACCCCGTCGTTATAAAAGCGGATCAACTGCCCCATAACATACAAAAACAGAAAAATAAAAGAAAAGTAAATAAAAATATGATACTGTCCAAACATACGATCACAGTTCATGGATTTCAATTACAAACCTTGGAATGGAAAGAAAATAGAGGAAAGGAAAATAAAGAAAATTTCAACAGAAAATACACTGCTACACACAGCAGGCTTGAAATCCAAGCTAATTCGTGCTACTTCTCGCTCCACTTGGGAGGGTTTAAAACATATAAAATATGAGCAAATGACTCAATAGGATACAAGTTGTAAAATGTGATTTTTTTTTTTTTACCATTTAAATAAATACAATAATCAGAATTAAATAAAATAAGATTGAGAGAAATATTGTACCAAATATGAAACTAAATAAACACTGTTACTACCGTAATCCACCAAAGTGGCTCGCGCGAGTTTCAGGACCTGCCCCATGGATATGCACTCTGCTCCATATCTTGACCTTTAGCACAGAACCATAGTATGAAAACCACCCACAAGATCTCTAACCATATGGTTTGTAATCTCTTCAAACATTCTTGAGCCTTCTAAGCCAAAGTCTAAATCATTTTTCCAAAATAAATATACACAAAGGTTCCTTGCTCATCACGAAAACAATAGTTACTTGCTCCAGTCTCAAATTCCTTAAAATCATGCAGTGCAAATAATTTCATTATCCATCACAATGCAGGGTTTAACTAAGTCAAAATATTAGGTCTAATATGTCTGCTTTCTGGTACTACTTCAAATATTATTATTTTGTGTTCATTTCAAAATTTCTATTTCATACCAAAAAGACTTGCAAACTGAAATATCAACTTTAAAACAATTTTAAAAATAAAAATCAGGGACTTGGAACGTCAAATATGGAGACATGCGCACATTATGTCTCTATCCAGTTGATTGATCAAGCATGTCCAGTAGACCGGACAAAATAGATTGTCCACTTCCAGTCTTGTACTCGTCTAGTTGACTGGACAGGCTGTCTGGTCAACCAGACGGGCTATTCAATTGATCGGATCGTCGCAGAAACTAGGTTTTAAGTTTTGGTTTTAATCGAAACTCAACCAAAAACTTGCTTAAATTCAATTCTTAAAGCATAATAAATACATAAATCATATTTGGAACATACAAACTTATATTTTATAGCGGATTCATTGACACAAACCGAATTTTTGAACGAGACGATTCATATCCTCTTTGAACCAAAACCCTAACTTTAAATGCTTCAAAAAACTTAAAATTTTAAGGAGTTTGAAGTGTTACTGACTTTCGTGTTTTGATTTCAGGTTTGATTCCTTGAATCTTTCTTCAAGCTTCTTCAAACGAAAAGGAGAAGTAGAGAAAGACCGAGAGAGGGAGGGAGGGATGTGAGAGAGTTTCCTATCTTTCTAGGTTTTTGAGAGGAAGAATCGGGGGTCTAAAAAATAGAGAGGCAGAACATGAGGGTGAGAAAATGATCTGTGGTGTTTTGTTTGATTTATAAAGGTAGAACAAAATAATAACTAACAAAAAGAAATTAACAAATTCTTTTGATAAGATTTTATAAAACGTCCGATTATTGTTTCAGTACTTGGGAAGATAAAATTTTCCATTCTAAGGTAGGGAATCCACGTAGGTTGCAGGAAATTTCTGAAAGCTGACAAGAATTAAAGTGAAATTATTCGAAAAAGTAGGGATCAAGTCCTAATAATAAAAAATTGAAAGATAAAATGCAAATTCAGAAAATAATGTTAAACTTTAATTTTGTAAAATTTTAAATCCATATTAATTATTTATAATCATTTAGCATACTAATTAACCTGACTTAGTTATTTAAATACAATTAATTCTTACGGGTGCTACATTTTGTATGGTTAAGATTAAGATATACATTGGATATAGTTTATATTTTTGTATATTGTGAATTAATCTTAAAATTACAGTTAATTGTAATTTAATTTTATTTGCAAAAAATTATATATTGTAAATTTATTATAATTGTAAGGATTGCATCATGATAAAGTTCCAATATCAAACATTTGTTTCAGTTATTTGGGCGAAAAATTTGTAAAATAAAAGACATAATTAAAGGCCCCATATGAAAACTTAGTTTGCAGTGAATAAATAAAGTTGGATAATTTATTTTGATAAGACTATATGGCCAGTCTATTTTTTAACTAGTAGGATGATCTTGTCTCGGGTTATTATAATAGTGATTACAAATAAGAAAAGCATCTATGTGAATGAAGACATTGTACTGGAACACAATAGCTATTATGTTCTTTATGGATGAAACCATAGATTATTAACTGAAAAACTTACTAGTATTGAGTTTAAGAACTAACATCCGTCACTAAATAATCAATTTATAGATTGACCTTAATCTTGAGTTATTGAAGGACTAACGTTCATGTATAAATGCCTTTGATCTAACAATGGGTTAGATTAATTCGTAAATTCAAGACTCGGTGTTTTGGAGATGTATAAGGAGGGAAAACTATTGCATATATACATATATATATATATATTTAGATATATATATATATAATCCACAAATTCGTAATACGAAAATAAGTGATATTCCATTGACGTGTTAATTTGAGTAACTAGGGTGAGAAACAATCGACTTTTGGTTAATACTGGCAATTAAAAGAAAATTTTTTGTAATTAGATGTAGCTTTTTTGATAGGTTATTTATAATTTTGCACACTATATTTTGCTTTTGTTCGGAAATTATACCCTGATTTTGAAGTTTTGTATTATTATACCATAAATTACATTCAATGTATAAATCTATTTTTTTTAGGTAAACACTTAATTTTGACCCAAAATACCCTTCAAAAGAAAAACTTAATTTGGATTGTTCACTTTTTAGCCCATATGTTTTGATTTTATTAAAAAAGTAAACCCTATAATTTAAAATCATGTATTTTTTTACGATTCTATTATATAAATATATATACAAATCTATATATTTTCTTGGTCAACTCTTCATTGGGACATTAAAATGTCCAAAAGAACCTTTTAGAATATTAATTTCTTCAATTATATTTTAGATCTTAGTTTTGAGGATATTTAAGGTATTTTCTCGATCAAAATAAACTTGATAGAGAAAAAAATGTAGATTTGTGTAGTAAAAATATTGTAAGGGTATAAAAATACTGAACTTCAAAACTTTTGGTGCACGACTAGTCGTTTGGACAATTATTTGGTGGTTTGGATGGATTTATCTTATGGCGGTTTGTGAAAATTACAAACCATAACTACTCAAAGTTTAGGTGATTTGGGAGGTTTGTTTGGCGACACGAGTTTTACACCAATTTTTTTTTAATATATTATAACTAATTTCTCAAAATATTTTAAATCTTACCTAAAGTAATATTGTTTCAAATCAATCTTTCACCCATTACGAAATGAGAGTCAAAATAGAAATAACCAAAAAAAAAAAAAAATTAAAACTTCTTCATTAATTATAAAGCAAGATTTTTTTTTTTTTTGGTTCATTTACATCAAACTACGGAATTAAGTTCGACAATTGCTAATGGCTAATTCTACGATCATATCTCAAGATTCAAAATACATGTCACGAAAATATAACCAAGAAAAAAAAAAAAAAAAGAAGGATTATACTAAAAGGATAAAAGTAATCAAGATAATATACCAACTCTTTTTTGGGAAAAAAAAAAAGAAAAAGAAAAAGAAAAAAAGACAGCAAAAGGGATTTTATACTAACATGATAATATAGTTTAACAACACAAATAAAAACAGTAAATTAAATAAATTGGATTATTAAGTTTGCATGTTATACTAGTTAATAAGTTTTAGAATCTATTACATTACACACATTCAAAATTAAACTCCAAAATCCATCATAATAACAAAATAATAATTAAAAATACTAAGCGCGCAGCGCGATTTAAAACTATAGTTCATTTGTTAAACCGTAACTGTTCACTTATCATGACAGATTTAAATCGTGTTATTCATTTGAAGTGCGGTTTTGACGTAAACCCATTAATTTCAGGTTGGGTGGTGCAATTTGGCTTATTTATGAGGTTTGCGGTTATTTTTGTACACCCCTACAATATATAAGAGATAAAAAGATTAATAACACTTAATTTTAATTTATCCTTTTTGAGGATATTTTGAGCATTTTTAGGTTAAAATTAAGTGTTGACCAGTAAAATTATATAAATTTGTATATTAAACTAATTTGATAACATAAAAGTGTAGCTTGCATTTGGTGCAACGATTTAGAATGAAATTTTTAGGTTAACGTTAGTTAATTTTTCAAAAATTGATTATAATTTTTGTTAACTTTTCAGGAAAAAAAAAATTGAAATGAGAAAAGCAAAAAACAAAAAACAAAAAAAAAAAGAGATATAACTTCCAAATTCCGAATTTAACTTAGTAAGAGTGTATGCTTTTGAGAATTTCCTTTCCTAATGAAGCCACCAGGGCTAGCCTAGTGACGATAGTGGGGTGGGTTAAGGGTTTAAAATGGTTTAATGTAAGGTTTGAATATTAAGGACTTATTTGGTGGAAAGTTCATTTTAAATTAAATTATATTTTTTTTTATCATGTTTTTTTTGTTTTTTTCTGAAAAATTTTTTTTATCTTTTTTAAAAAATTACTATTAAAACTTAAAAATCTTAAACTAAACTTATCCACCAAGCAAACCCTAATAATAGAATAATAGTGAAATTAAAGGGACACATAGTATCGACCCAAAAAAAAAAAAAAAAAATTCCTTTCCTAATTTCCAAGAAATTATTCCTCTCATTAGTTGAAGAAAGAACTAGGCCGATGAGTCGATGATAGTGCGCATGGGAAAAGCTATTTTTCGGTCCCTTCACCACTTTAAGGTATACCTTTTTCTGCTGTTTATAAATGGGAAAACCTTTCTCCGTTTTTTTTTTTTTTTTTTTTTTTCTTCTGCTTGACAAAATGCTTAATATAAAATTTTGACTCAAGGTTGCATTTTTATTCCTTAGGGGCGAGAACTCGGACCAAAAGGTGCAATTTTCTTTGCCGTTGTTTTGAGATTTCGTCTGGCAGGTGAAGCTTGTCTCTTTTCATTTTAATTTATTTACTTTTAGTTTTCACTTCTTTTTACATTTCTCTGCTTGGTTTTGCTGAAATAATTTGTTGATATTGCTGCTTTTAAGTGGGTTTTGTATTGTTTGCAAGTGAGAAAATCTTTGAACAGAAAGTGAGAAAAATAAAAATATATATATTTGCAGCTGGGTGAAGGTGGAAGGTTTAGAATTTTATCAAGGATACATTTCGAAGGAACAGAGGCAACCGTTTTGTTTCTGGTGAAAAGTTGGCTTGTAGGGAAAAACAAATTGACAATTTTGTATAATTTCAGTTTTATTGGAATCTTATTAGATTAAATGATTTGGTTTAATAATCTTTAACTTATGTTAAACATGCCCATTTTTTTTTTTTTTTTCCTTTTTTTGGTGCAATCATCATATCTTAATTCTGTATCTTCTTTGGAAGATTCCTGTTTCAATTCTATTATTTCTTTTCTTGCTCTATTTCTTTTGTCAACGTTATTTTTCATGATGCTTGTGATTTGGCTTCTTTTTGTCTGATAATACTGTCATGCCTGATTATGCCTGTGTTGTGCTCTTGTGAAGGTAAATTCTTAATGGTGAAATGGATTGGTATTTGTAGCATTTCACCGTCGTGTGTCAAATATGAAATGGATGGTAAGAGATAGATTCCGTAATCGACTATAAATACAATTCTGACACCAGGTATCATAGAGTTCCGGCAGTTGTACCAAGCACTTTGAAGCATGAAGGGAAGTGGGGATATATTGTTGCGGAAATATGTTAAAGTAAGATGACTCTGGTATTCATAGTTTATACAATTGTTGGAGCACGTATTCTCACTTTGTTGAAAAGTGCTTATTAGTAGATGACAAGGACAAGCAGTTTTTACCATTTTTCTACCCTGAAACCTCTTCAACAACCCAATATCCTCTTCCGGGGGCACTCTATCCTTGCTGGCCAGATCAAGAGATGCTCCAAGGTAACAGACTTGGAACCTGTCTATGCTTCCATGATTAAGACCGGTGCAACCCAAGACGCTTTCTTGACAAACCAAGTCATTTCTGCATGTTCCTCTTATTCTCGTGTAGATTATGCAGTTTTAGCCTTTAACCAGATGGAAACTCCCAATGTTTTTGTCTACAATGCAATGATTAGAAGCTATGTCCAATGTAACTATCCTAACCAAGCTTTAGGATGTTATGTAGACATGATGAGGGCTAATGTTTCACCCACCAGTTACACGTTTCCATCATTAATTAGGGCTTGCACCTTATTATTCACTTTGGGATTTGGGGAAGCTGTTCATTGCCATATCTGGAAGAACGGGTTTGATTCACATGTCTATGTTCAGACTGCTATGGTTGATTTTTATTCAAAGTTATGCAGAATAAAAGAATCCAGAAAGGTGTTTGATGAAATGCCAGAAAGAGATGCATTTGCATGGACTACTATTATTTCAGCTCATGCTCGGGCCGGTGATATGGGCTCTGCAGCTTTATTGTTTGAGAGGGTAGGTGAAAGGAATACAACCATTTGGAATACCATGATTGATGGATACGCTAGATTAGGGAATTTGGAGTCTGCCAAGCTGCTTTTCAATCAAATGCCCACTAGGGATATAATTTCGTGGACAACCATGATCGCTTGCTATTCTCAGAATAAGAAATATAGAGAAGCTCTGGCAGTGTTCAAAGAGATGATGATGAATGGTATCAGTCCTGATGAAGTGACCATGGCAATTGTCATTTCTGCTTGTGCCCATCTTGGAGCTCTTGAATTAGGAAAAGAGATACATCTTTATGTGATGCAAAACGGGTTTCATCTTGATGTATTTATAGGATCTGCTTTAATTGATATGTATGCCAAATGTGGGGAATTAGATAGGTCTCTTCTGGTTTTCTTTAAATTGCGTGAAAAAAACCTGTTCTGTTGGAATTCAATCATTGAAGGACTTGCGGCTCATGGGTACGCCGAAGAAGCACTAGCTATGTTTAGTAAGATGGAAGAGAAGAATATCAAGCCAAATGGAGTTACCTTTATTAGTGTTCTAAGTGCCTGCACTCATGCCGGGCTTGTTAAAGAAGGCCGTAAAAGGTTTTTAAGCATGACAAATGATTATTCTATAACTCCGGGAGTTGAACACTATGGGTGCATGGTTGATCTACTTAGCAAAGCTGGATTGCTGGAAGAAGCATTAGATTTGACAAGAAGCATGAAAGTTATACCCAACGCCGCTGTTTGGGGGGCTCTGTTGGGTGGATGTAAGCTTCATAGAAACTTGACGATCGCCCAGGAGGCTGTTATTGAATTAATGGTGTTGGAACCTAACAACAGTGGTTATTACCATCTTTTAGCTAACATGTTTTCTGAAGTAAATCAATGGGGAGAGGTTAAAAAAATATGGGCGACCATGAAGGAACTTGGGGTGGAAAAAAGATGTCCAGGAGCGAGTTGGATTGAGATGGAAAGAAGCATTCACCAGTTTACGGCATCTGACAATTCTCACCCAGCTTGCACTGAAATTTACTCATTATTGGCTCAATTAAATGGACAACTAAAACTTGCTGGCTATGTCCCAGAAGTCAGATCCGGATAAGGAAATGCAACCTGCACATTGAGAAATGATGGTAAAGCAAAGAAGCAAATGTAGAACACAGGTGCTGACCGCGCTACAAATATTGATAAGCAAATGCTTGGCTGAATCGAACAAACAATTTGCAATCCGGACATGTGAGCCCAAATGGTATGTATTTCCTTCTCTGCTCTGCTTTCATTCTTGCAAACCCGATGGTAGGGACATGTTGAGTTTAGAACATAAAATAATTTGTAGTAGTCCTGACACAAGAAACTTATTTGGCATTGGTTGATAAACTACAAAAAAATTGTAAGCTAGCCACATTAGCCGAATGTGAAAGTGATATCTTATATTCTTAAAGAAGCTGATATTGTCTCTGCTTGCCATTTGGGCAAAATTTGTTTTTGCAAAATTTGTTTTTGTATAAAAAATTGTTTTCGAAACTGTTATTGTCAATACATAGCTTCCATTTTTTCCTGCTTAAGCTTTTAAAATCAGGTGGTTCTGATCACCAACATACTTTTTGAATAACTGATTGTTAAAAACTAAAATAAATTAAAAATCTAGCTGATGATGACATAAACACTTAGTAACACTAAAGAAACATAGTTGTGATTTTCAACCCGATTTATTTCGCAGTGAGCCAGATATTTGACAGATATTCAAAGGAAATCACACTCTTATCTCCAACCTTGGTCGTTGTTGCGTAAAATTACAAGTGCACAATATCGTAACAAGTAATAGAGTGATGAAAAAAGTATCGTTCCCATGAGTACTGTTGTTTACTAGCTCCCGAAAGTGTATTAACTCTTAACTTTATTTGAATAAATCAAAAATAAACATAAAACAAAATGTAGAAAAATAAAAATTGATAAAACCAATAAGAAAAAGCCGAGGATTACAATTTACTCTCAACACTTCAGTTGAATCTCTCTATTCTTCTCTAGGTAAATTAATCAATCTGAATTGTCAACCAAGAGCCCAAATTATCTAAAAGCCTCTCCCGATGGTCAATTAGAAATATTCCCCTTATCTAACTCATTATATTCCTATGAAAATTAGATTAAGATGAAACTCGCTATTTGAATGGTCACATATGTTATGCACGTATATTCCTATCCCACATAAACTCACGGCTTCCGTACATTGATCATATGTCATTCTATCTAGGGCTAAACACAAAATCTCCTTTTCCAATTCAATTAAGGTTTACCAATTAGTGATCAAGTCATTATAAGCATTAGCACAAGATAGAACGAATAATCCAATGTCAATTAATAAAATCAAGAGAGTAAGTAACTAAATTCAAACTATATGTTGAGTTCAAATTACAATCCCAAAAAAAGAAAATTAATTCATAAATAAAAATAAGAATCTACAAAATAAATTTCAAGCATTCTTAAATTACAAAGAATAAAAAATAAGAAATTATGAAGAAAAACCACTTTTTAGAGTTGTCACAAGTCTCCTGGAATTTTCCTCTAATCTCCTTCTCCTTCTCTTCTTGATGCTTCAAGATGCAATCTCCTAAAACTTTATAGAAAATAAAACCTAAAAACTAAAAATAAAATTAAAATTCTTCAAAACTATATCCAAACAAAAATAAATTTTTTTTCTTTCTCCTCTTTTTTTATCTCTGGTTTGTCAGCCTTGAAGAACAACCAAAAACCCCTATACTAACCCATAATCTCTTCTATTTATAGACTTATTCCAAAAAGGGTAACTTTTGAATAAGAAATTTCAAGAAAGGGAATTTTTTGCGAACTAGTGTTGTAGTCTTGAAATTTGAGCGATGCAGCCCTCACTGTTGCTGTTCTGGAGTCTCTGAATTAGCGCTGCAGCCTTGGAATCCAGAGCTGCAGCACTCAATTGCTATACAAAATTTTGCGGTGCTTTAGGGCTACAGCCATCAAATCCAGAGCTACAGCCTTGAAAATCTGTATAGCTTGAGTTTGTTTCAGGGCTGTAGCCTTCAAATCCAGAGATGTAGCCTTGACAACCTGCCTTTATTTTTCTTCATTTCTACGCAAAAATTTGTCAAGTTCACCCAATTTGCCTGAAAAAAATCGTTTATTTCCTAACCTGCTTAAATACACTAAAACCAACTCGAAAAATATTAAAACAACTCTTAATTTAGCAATACATCAAGATGAACGCACTCAAATCACTGGTATAAATTCGGCTCAGCCGTCGTTGGGAACTCACTATATTCCATGCTTGGTAGTTCGGTTTACTGCAAACTAGTTAGGTTTCTTTTTATGCAACGCCGAAAAGTATAAATGAAAAGCACTTTACCAAACGAGGACAGATGTCTGTATATGTGATTCCTTGGTATGAAATGTGTATGTTGTCAAATCGTTTCCTTCGGACGTTTTTCTTTACCATTGAAGTATATGAATAGTATTTTATGCAGCAGCCGTATAGGTCCGGTAGATGTAATTAATTTTAACGATTCATGTAACTTTTTTTTTTTTAATTTTACATCAAATTTTGTTTAAAATGATACTATTTCATGTCCTTGATGCAAATGACATGTGCCAAAAAATATGTTACACGTTAACGATCTTAATGCTACATGCCATTAGCCCTATGATATTAAGTGTCATTCCGTAAGGGTGTCATTCCATTGCTTTGAAAGACTTTTACATCACTTTCAGATGATATGGTAGTTCTTCCTTTCCATGGGTTGAATGGAAATCAGAAACTGGTCGAGCATTTCAAGTACGTTTAGAATTTCAAAACTTTATCCCGTCAACTCATTTAACCTTTACCTCTGCCATTGCTGTGTTCAGGATAGAAACTCGTGATGCACGGTCATCGTGTATTATATAAGCTTAAGCACGTTGGACCGAGCATGGACCAACACAAGAAAGAACATGGCACGGAACAGCCAATATTCACAGCATGCCTGGATGCGAAACAAGGCAACAATTTTCATTTGTCTGAACAAGTCTGCGATTGTTGATTATTTTTGCATCGCCCTATTCAAAGCTTCGATCTTCATGAGGTTTCGTCTCTCTGAGTCCAAGCCACACCACCCTGCGAGTGTGATGAGATGGTAAAATGCATGCAGCCACAAAGCTGTCAATTCTTTAAAGCATAGCAAAATGCTCAGATATGGTGGAGCAGTTGTGAACGTTGTATTTTGTGCATGAAAACGAGTATTGGTGAATACTTTACTT
Source organism: Ficus religiosa (assembly GCA_024759925.1). Lineage (NCBI taxonomy): Eukaryota > Viridiplantae > Streptophyta > Magnoliopsida > Rosales > Moraceae > Ficus > Ficus religiosa. Next base: position 25,581 of record JAFMPE010044436.1, on the reverse strand, counting down.
GCATGGCATCCAACTATTTAGTTGTACTAGTTGCAAAGCACGCACCTTACTTTGTGAAAAAGACAAATAAAGCAAACAGTAGCAATAAATAAATAAATAAAAATTATTCTCAATTTTTCTAAAATTTTTTCTAAAACCCTCTGAGTCTGTTACATGATGGATTCTACTTTATATATATATATATATAATTGTCATGTAACAGGCTTAGAATCCATCATGTAACAGACTCAGAGGGTTTATTGAGCAACTGAAATGCAGAGAGAGGGGGGGAAAAAGAGGCAGCAAAAACGATAAAATAACCTGACAAAATTTTTTAATCGTGCACAAGAGGAATTCAGCTTCAGAAAATATTCATAGATTAAAAATCTTTTTGCTTGACTTGTACTATAGTTTGTCCTGATATATTGTTATGAATTAATGGTAAGAAAATAATTCAGTATTTCGTAGTGTTTGATTAAAGAATTGATCTTAGTGTCTGTTTGGAGCAGCATTTCCAAATGACATTTTACCATCTGGATTTAAAATTCCCAACTTTGATCTTAGTGTCTGTTTGGAGCAACATTTTCATATGACATTTACCATCTGGATTTAAAATTCCCAACTTTACATGAAACTTTTTTTTTTTTTTTTTTTTTTCAAAAAACTCAAACTTTAAAAGTTCATAAATTTCTCATTTCAAATTGAAATGAGATAATTCTTGTGTCAAAATGTTCATAATGATGAGATGAACAATTCAATATCAATTTTGCATTTTTTTTTTCCCCAAACACAATTCAAATTTTTGCACTAAATTTATATATCATAGAACTTTTTTCAAAATTTTTCTTCCAAACCACACATTTCCAACTCAACCTTCAAAACATTGTTTTCAGAAATCCCCCAAAAGGGATCTGATTATGCTTACCAATCCTTACCTTCCTAATCTTGATTTCAGTAGAATTTCATCTTGGAGATATTAAATTTCTAATTTGAATTTTGACGTTATGATCTTACATTATGTCTCTAATTCTCTTATTTTTATTCCATCATAATCATTTACTATAATTCCTGACTAAAATTAAGCATAATGAAAACCTATTTTTAATTCAAACATGTGTATTACAATTCTATGTCAATCATAATCTAATCATTTTTTTTAATAAATTTATAGGCAAAATATTCTAATTAAAACAATAAGAAAATTACCTAAATCACCATTTTTTTTCATCTATTGACCAACGTAATACAAATTTTAGTTAATTTTAGTTTAATTTTGTGTCATATTGGTTTAATATTAATTTTTTGTGTCATATTGATGCAATGATCTCTACATTTGTGTTCAAGTGCTTTCCCCTTAAAAGATTGAGAGAAACATTTACCTCAAAATTTTGATAAATCTTTGTTCTTTCTCTTCTCTTCTCTTCTCTTCCTTTTTCTCTGCAACTCTCTCTCTTTTTTCTCTGTCTAGCTTGGGGTAAATGGAGAATGAAATGGTTTGAAATCTAGCACAATATCCCTATATATAGTTCAGATCATAGCAAAACTTTTATCTCTGATTTGTTCTTAGATAAAACAATTTTTAGAGAATTTTCAATGCTCATAGACAAACACATGATTAGAGAGGTTGGAATGGAACTTTTCATCTAACTTCAATTATTGATGCTAATGGTGAAGGGTTCAAGTCACATGGTAAGCAACTATATAGGTGAAAAAAATCTTAGTGTTCGACATCATTAGCTTCTCGTAAATATGTAAATATTTTTAGAGTGCAGTTTTGATTCCTAATAATGGCTCAAAGTAAAGTTAATAATGATAATAATTTATTGATTAAAGAGTTTAAAAAAATTAAAAACTGGTTGTTGGAGCTTTGAATTCTTAGGTCCACTTTATCTCAAGCTGGCTCCATAATATCTTTGGATAGAAGAATGGATTTTTCTCAACTCATAAATAGGCCAATACAGCGTAAAAATTGGTCATCAACGATATAGCTAACACTGCTAGGAAAACACCGAATGTGGTGTCTGAGACTATAGTTTCCATAAAACATTGATATATAGGTGTCATTTTTTTGTGACTAAATAAACATCAGTTGGGCGGGGAATTTTTTTGTTAGACAAAATAAATGCTGCGTGCTAATTAATTTTTACAAGAGTGATAAAAAAACAATTATATAAAATATGAAAACAATATATGTTTATTAGTTGGGATAAATTAATATCAGTTTTTATTCTAAAATTAATTAAAAGGTTTTTCAAATAATGGACTGTGATTGGAGAATTAAAAATGAGTGAGAGGGAGCTGACAAGAGAATGGGTATTTTAGGATACGTTGGTGGGAGGGAGAAATGGAATGAGAGAGTGGGATGGAGGGAGAGACATCATGTGACACTCCCTAGCCAGTTTAGCCTTTAATTAAACTTAACTAGAACATGTCACTAACCCATATGTTTATAAAATCTGCTATAACACAGAAACATAGTAAAACCAATATAGTTGAACGATAAGAGATTAACATAAAATATTTACAGACTTTTCATCATAGTTTAGTCAAAATATGAAGAGTCGGTATTACAACTATCCCAGATTATTAGCACCATCTCAAATTAAAACTTTTCTAGTGTAGCCCACAGAGTTCTTTGATAATCATTTTTTATGAAATAACTTTAGCTCAGTATATACATAGGTTCCATAATATCATGTTTCCAAAAGAGGTTCAGCCCGTCACTATGTTACTTCCTCATTTTTTTCTTCCTCACCTGTATCATAAAACTTTAAAGTAAGCTAAAAGCCCAGTAAGCGGAACATAGTTAAATATAAAACCTTTAAACTACAATCTGTATCTAAAATATAGTTTTCAATGAATTTCGAATCTTCTTACAGCAAATAGAAATTCAAATCAACATTTTAAACATATCATGAAAACCCTTGAGATATGACACAAATTGGGCTTAAGCTACAGAATCATTTACTATTCATTTCCTTTAGGTTTGGCCAAACACTTTCATTACTGTCATTGGGATCCCAAACGTTGATATTAGTCATGTCCGTTTTGGGACCCATCTGTGGGCATCAGTCAGTCCCAATGACAACATTATAGTGGGGTTACACATTCCGTAGATATTCTCACTATTTCATAGGCCACATCTAGAATTTTGTAAACCTTTAAAATATTATAAACATGTCATAAAAGCTTTCAATAAACTATACTTTCCTTTAGCTTTCCTACTTGCAAATCATACCCTTTCCAATAAAAGGAAACATCCATAGTCTCATTTGAAATGTTAAACATTTGTCAAAAACATTAAAACGCTATATCATATACTTTTTAAGTTTCTGTGACACAGTATGTAGAATTCGTACTTACCTCTTTAAAATTGAACTACCGCAGAGAAATTGACACCACCATTTCAAGGAAGTTGATCATGCTTATCCTAAGGTCCATTATCAAGTCATTTTACATTTAAAAGTATCTTCAATCCATTAACAGTCATATAAAATAGAAATATATGCATTATAGTATTACTTTTCAACGTTTTAGACCATTTAAGGTCCTTTAGGATAAGTTCTAAGCACAAACAAAATCTTTACATGGTTGCTATCCACAAATTTCCAGCAACAGAACCCAACTTTTGAAAATTTCACCAAAAATCTGATTTACAACATTTTCATGTGAATTTTGTGGAGAGCAAGATTCATATGTATACTTTAACTTCACAAAATCTCAACTTCAAATGCAGGGTATAAACAGATAAATGAAACTCGAAATCCTACTGCCCTGTTTTTTAAATCTCAGTCAAATATTTTCTCAAACACTTTCTATACAACTTCATAAAATACTTTAAAAACAATAAAAGCTCTTTTCCAATCAGACCTCACAATGTTTTACATCTCAAATAACATAGAACCATCAAGAATCTTGAATAAAATCAAAAGTTAATCAAAGCACACTTTTAACATGAGACTTCTCAAGTAATTCAAATCACACACAACTTAAAACCTCAATCTATATCTTTGAATAGCTTCAAAATCCATTAAAAATCCTAATTTAAACTGACCTTAGATAGCTTATTAAATTCAGACCCCAAAGATGATGTCAAACTCCACTTTGAGTTCAACTAGCTTGAAAGAAAAATCGGTGTTTAGTGGAATCCGAGAATGAGCTTTTGAATGAAGCTTAGTATTGATTTGTTTTGTGATTTAGGAGAGGGAGAAGGACTTATGATGAAGAAGATCAATTGTTGGAGTTTTTTTTTTTTTTTTTTTTTTTAATGAACTTAGAACCATTTGGAAACGAGAGGTGTGAGGAAGAAGATACTTTGGTTATATCAGCTTAATATCATCTAAAGATAGCTGTAAAACGTGTATAAAGACAACACCAAAGCAAACTTTTAAAATTTTCATAAAATGCCTAAAGGAATTTAAAATTATGCTAGATCCTTAAAATATATTTTCTTTGCAAATAAGTCCATAGAAATTTTAATAAACTTCATTTAAAGTATATTCTATGACTTTAGATTACCATTCTCATACAAACAATCTTATGGACTAAGCACATCGATCAGCTTCATTTCCGGTAGTTGTCAACTCTTCTCTGCACAATTACTTAAAAAAATGTACTTAAACAATTTCTGTAGTACATAAATTCTTAAAAAAACACATTTCATATAAAATGATTAACATAACTACTAATGAGCACTTAATAGTAATACTAATAGGTTACTAAATATATTTGTTAAACTTAGTTATTTTAAATTAATTAAGCTCGGCGTTATACATCATCCCTTGTTTGGTTGGAAATAATAGGGGAGGGAGAGAAGAAGTGAAGGGAGTCTTGCTTCAAACCCACGAAATTGAATCCTTCTATTAGTGGAAATATTCAACAAATCCATCTTTTTTTATGTCAACAGTCTATTTTACCCTCGAAAAAAATTACCAAAAATTGCACCAATAGGCTAAATAATAATTAAACAATTAACTATCATTCATCATTTTAAATCTTCAATCCTTCTACCAAACAACATAAAGGATTCAAATAATTATCTCCATCTTTCATATTCCCTATCCTTCCCACCTTCTCTATCCTTCCAAGCTCTAACCAAACACAACCTTAGTGTTTTTATAAAAAAGTCAAAGAAAAAATTGTGGTCAAAATTTCATAAAAACTTTAACACTCTGTTTGGTTGGAATGAAAGAAAATAGGAGGGAGAGAAAACTTAAAAAGATACAAAATTAGAATGATAGAAAGGAAATTAATTTTACTTTAGGTTGTTTGGTAGGGGTTGACATCTTCTGTCCAATTTTGATGTCCCAAATAGTGTCTAACCATTTATATTTTGATACATCATTGAAAAAAGTTGGATTTTAAGATATAAAAAATCAGTTAAAAAGCATTTTAAACTTTTTAATGAGATGACATAATAAAATATTATTGGTTAGACACCATTTGGGACACCAAAAATTGGACGGACGATGTGGATCCGTCCTGCAGATAGAAAGGAAAGAAAATAAATTATTTGTAAAATTACTATATCACATATATATATATATATTTTGCTTTAAAAGCATGGATAAAAAAGTAATTTTGGTCATATTTGGATGTATTTGTATTTTCCACCATTTTTAAAAGGATAAAAATAATGGATCACACTATAATTTTTTTCCATCCCATTTTTCTTTCCATTCTCTTTTCCTTCTTAGCAAACAACGAACTCCAATATTTTCCATCTATTTTTCTTTCATCCCATTTCCTTCATTTCTCTTTTCCATCTTACCAAACATAGCATAAGGGAGGGCTGAAACTTTACATATGATAGGTTGTTTCCATAATTTTCTCTAAATATAACACATGTCGAACTCACTTTCCTATAGAGATTTGATATGATTGTTAAATATTGATTAAAATTATTCTTTATTATTCTTTCCAATTTATAGATAGATTGATTGAAATGTAGAAGATTTAGATTTATTTGTGTTAATTTTCATATTAGGAAATATGATTTGTTGATTATAGAAGATTTGATATCTTTGGGTAGCTTACCCATTTTTGTACTTGAAAACTTATATTTATATGCGAGCTTATTTCATAGTGCTCCTTACCAGTAAATCTCCGTTCTATTCCTACTCCGTGGATAAAACCACGTTAATTCTTTATCTTTTTCTTTTATCTTTTTATTTTCTTATTTTTATTTTTATTTTTCAAGATGATATCAGAACCAACACAACTGAATTCCTTAAGACTCTAGTGAATGATCCAAACTCACTACAAAGGAAGTGTCATCATCACATCAATTGTTGAATCCGCTACTGAACCATCACTGATGTTGCTGTTATCAAAAACGGATGGCAGCCTTGAAGTAAATAGGTACTATTTATCTTAGTGCACATGCATGTGTAATTGTGAGCATGTGAAAGAGAGAGAGAGGAAAAAAAAAAAAAGAAAACAGAGAAAAAAAATTAAATATATGTTGAAAAAAAAATGAGGAAAAAATTAGTGGCAAAAAAAAAGTTCATAGTATTTGTTTTGTTTTGTTTTTTTTTTTTTGGCATACAACCATGAAAAGAAAAAAAGAAAGGAAAAGAAAAAGATCTAATTTGAAAATTAAAAAAAAAATCCTTTTTTGATCCCATTAATACTTGAGTTTATTATTCTCGAAGTTTTTATTTTTAATTTTTTTGATGAGTTAGTGTATTGTAATCTGATTATTATTTTCGAATTTAGAAGATTAACATCAACTTAAGGGGGTGTATTGTAATCCGATGATTATTTCCAAATTTAGAAGATTTACACCAACTTGAGTGGGTGTGTTAAAATCATATGGTTTTTTCCAAAGTGTGAGAATTGTGAAGTTAAGTATTCAAGGCAAGCTGGTATGCACCAACTTAAGGGGAGCATTGATATTTGATATGATTGTCAAATATTGATTGAAATTATTCTTTATGATTCTTTCCAATTTATAGATTGATTGATTGTAATAAAGGAGATCTTATATTTATTTATGTTAATTTTCATATTACCAAATAGGATTTCTTGACCATAAAAGATTTGATATCTTTGAGTAACTTACCTATTTTTGCACTTGTAAACTTATATTTATATGTGAGCCAATTTTATAATGTTCCATACTAGTAAATCTTCTCTTTATTCTTAGTCCTTGAATGAAACCGCGTTAATCCTTTGTCTTCTTCTTCTACCTTTTAATTCTCTTATTATTTATTTTCTTATTTTTATTTTTATTTTTAAAGATTTCCCACGTCAAACCTGCATGCCCATCGAAAGAGTCGGCAAGGGGTAGGGGAAGGGTGGGAGCTCTGAACTGGGTTATGGATTATGGGCAGGGCTTAGATAATCTGGGCTTTCGGGGGGTTTTTTTTTTTCTTTTTCTTTTTCTTTTTCTTTTTTTTTCTTTTTTTTTTTTTTTTTTTTTTTTAGAAATTGCACTCCTCCCTCCCGATCCCAAGAGATCGTGAAGCGTCGTTGTCATCTTCTCCAGTAGCATTCAAGTTGAGCTTCTCGCGATCGAATCGAAGGATTTGATGTCCAAAAACGTCGTCGAGTGCTTGCAATTTGTTGGCAGACATCAGTGATTTGTTGGCGGACATCGAATCTGATAGTCGAAGGAGGTTTTAGCCTCTGCAAGAGCTCGATATCATCATGGTGAGTGTTCCCTGATAGCAGGGGAAGGGTGATTTGGGGGCTAGTGCTAGATTGAAGATCGTCATAATATTTTTTTGTTTTACATGTAAATTTACGTGTAAAATTTGGAATTACATGTAAATGATTTACTTGTAGATTTTGCAATTGCATAGTAAAATTTTGATTTATATTATAAATTTTAATTTGTAAATTATTCATTTAAATTGTAAATTACTAATGTACTACACATGACAGAATGTGTTATTTACCGTTATTTCAAAATTAACATTGTAAGTTCAATAGATATTTGAATTTTTTTTTCTACTTTACCGGCACTGATGACGAATCAAAGACAAAGAAGCGAACGGCGCCAACTCTGCAGCCAACATGGATGTTAGAAATATTGTAATATATCTTCTATTACCATTGGATAGTTGAAACAATAAAGTTCTACATTAGAAAAGCACAAACAAGCATAGTAGTATAAATTGAAACAAGTGAAGTGTAAGGATTACTAGTGTATAGTAAGAACTGTGCTATTACTATGCACCACCACATGCACGCAAGCAGGAGCGACTTTGCACCTTGCACGTGTACATCATCACAAGGAGTCATGGAGCACTCTCCTTTTCAATACGGTGCTTTTTCAGATTAAATCCGGACCATTGATTTGATCGAACACGATCTAACAGTTAGATTTAAATGATTTCATTCTTAATTTAAAACATTGATTGAATTATTACAATCTAATAATCATAATTAAATTTTAATGACTAACGAGTATGTCTGTTAAAATAGATACATTTTTTATGACTGCTGTATTTGTTGCAACTCTTCATGAACAGACATGTCAAAAGCTATAAAACTCCAGTTTCTGATATCAGTTTCATATTTTGTTTTGAAATTTAATAAGATTGCCACTTATTAAATTCGTGGGTTTGTTGTATCTTAGAGGTAATTTATCAAAACACCAGATGATAAACTGTTTGTAGTGAGAGCAAATAAAATCTTAAGGAAAGTAATTCTTACACCTCAAATCCTTTGATTTTCTCACTTTCTGTTTCATTTCTTTACACCCAAACAGTTTTCCACCACCCACTATTACTGACAATGGATGCGTGTCATCGTGGAGACCTTGCAAGATTGTTTCGGAGGGATGCCGACGTTCAGTCGGATATGCAGATCCCAACGAAGATCGCAATGCCGGTTTCATGCGTGAGACGTCAACTTTCACTCACGATATTGTTTACGGCTGTGGCAATGTCGGCATCTAGGATTTCCAATGACAACATGCTCAACTGAGGCGACACTGCCAGTGAGCGAGGAAGGATGAGTGATGGAGGAGAGATGGAGGAAGAGAGAATGGGGTATTTTAGAGATTTTGGTTGTGTGGATTCGAATTTACACTAAAACAATCATTTACCCCCATGGAAAAAGTTTTGTGCTATTTATTTTTATTCCCTTTCGTTTTTGGCCTATCACCCTTGTTCTCCTTCTTTTTTTTTTTTTTCATTTTTTAATTGATTATTATGACTAAGAGAGAAAAGGAAAGAGAGATTCTTCAAATTTTTTATTTTTTGTTAACGACATTCTACATTGTGCCTCTATTTGGTGTTTAAGTTTAACTCTAATTATACTGTATTTTTTTTAATCTCAATTTTTATCTTTTTAGTAAATGTCAATAAAATTTATAATTAATTTTTTAAAAATCAACCAATTTCAACTTAAAATTTTCATCTCTAACTAACTTACCAAACGAATGCTTAATTTTTATAAATACTTAGTTCAAAAACATGCTATGCATGAAATGTGTTCTTGTTATTTAGTGTCTAACAGATTCTCTATGAATGTGATTAAATGAGTTTTGAGTTGAGTTTTATTTGCATTTTTAAGTTGAGTTTTGTTTGTTTTTTTATTTGATTTTTGGGAAATCTAGAATTTCAATTTGAAAGTTTGACAATTTGTTACTATGAATCATGATCGTTAAAATATTTATGAACTTATGTATAATAACAATGTATTGAAACTCAATCATCAAAAAAAAAAAAAAAAAAAAAAAAAAAAGACGACGTATTGAAACTTGATCAAATGGATAGCATTTTGTTTTACAAAAGAAAATAGATAGCATTTAATCCCTCCTAAATTAAGAAATTTAAGGGAAGAAAATACTCAACTACATCCTCAGATCAATTATATTAAATCATATAAACACATTAATATGTTAGAACATCTTCAGTGTAATATACAAATGTTGTGTCAATAGTAAATTTTTACAATTAGTTAAAAAAGTACCATCCAATAATATTATATTAATGTCAAATTTACCACATGCTAAATTATGTAAATTATGTGACAAATTTACTCCAAAACTCTAATGCTCTAATTTTGGCTAGTTGTAGTGCATGCTCGTCGGGATTGTCTTCCTCTTCTTCTACAATCTTTATAAAAAAAAAAATGAAATATTTAGTTTTTTCAAAAAAAAAACTCTTAGTTAATCTTAAGTACAAATCAATCATTAGGAGGGGGAAAAAACAAAAGAGATAAACTAGAAAAATAACAGAATGAGCCAAAAAAAAAAAAAAAAAAAGCAAACAAAAAAAGGAACCCATACTATGGAGCAAAAAACAATATATAAGAAAGTATGTTAAAAAATATATATAGGAAACCTTACAAAAAAAATTGAAAAAAAAAAAAAAAACTAACAAACAAACAACAACATAAAGAGTATAAAATGTGATCAACATGGACTTATCCAGCACTACTTATGTTTTTTGGCTAGTATCTCCTACTGTTCTTTGTTGCCTGCCATGAATGTATCAAATCTTATGTTAATTGAAAATCCTTAAACAAAACCCCGCAAAAACAAAATATATATTCAAGAGACTAGAGGACTTAAGGATTAGGGATTGAAGATTTCGAAGTGAGAAGACTTACTCTGAAGAAGAAGAGAAGGGAATGAAGAGGAAGTGATACCGAAATTACAAAATACGAATTATTGTTGAAAGGTTTATGGAAAGGATATATAAACTAAGGGATACAGATGATCACTGCCCTTTGGTTTTGAACTCATCGCTTTGGAAATCCACCAAAGATAAGAAATTCAAGGTTTTTACTGAAAACACAACAGTTTGAAAACTCAAATAATCTGCCTTCTATTAGCCACGAAAAATACATATAGATAGCATTGGAACAATCCAAATGCTATAATAATTTACAAGAAGGCTGAAAATCAAAAGACTTCATTCAGCCACTAAAACACAATTACAATGCATTAAATCAACCACTGACACACAATATTAACTCACAATAAAGACCCAGTAAACACTCAGCTGTTTACACGCATAAAAACCCACCAATTACAATAAAATCCCACTAAACACAAGTAAAAACCAGAAGTAGACGCAGAGAAATTAAAACCCCAATTAACATGCAACTTTTGATTTTCCTCACTTAATTAGCCAACGAGTGGAAATTAAAAACACCACTTGAGGTTGTGGATATTCAGCTCCAGATGAGCTAAATGGGCCTTGGTCACTATGGGCCAGGAATTGGGCTCCCACCAGAAGAACTAACCCACGTCTACATCAGGAAAAGCAAGAGGGAAAAAATGGAAACCCAAAAAAATAAAAAATATAAAGGGAGAGAGAGAGAGGAAGAATGGAAAAGGAGCTGGCAGAAGTCGCATAAGTGAGAAAAAAGAAGATGAAAAAAAAAAAAAAAAAAAAAAAGCAACAAAAGCCATGGGCTTTGGAGAAAGATAAAAGAAGGGGAAAAAATAAAAAAAGATTTAAAAAAAATAAGCCGACACATGACAAAATGAAAAGAGGAATACATTAATTCTTTTATATATATATATATTATTTATTATTATGTTAAGATTTAAAATGCGTTTTTTTATGAAACTTGAATGCATGCCAAGTCGGTAGAGAAATTAGGTTTTTAAATGGAAGGGACAGAAAGGGTCTTTGAATTGTTTAGTGCATATTAAGAGGTACTTTGAACCGTTTCGAAAATTTTTCCAATGTTGAAGTGGACGGGAGTGCAAAATTCACGAGGTATTTATGAAATTAATTTTATTACAAAAGATATCCCTTAGGCCTTAACTATAAACAGAGTTCACACAATGGATTCAGTTGGAGATGGGAATCAATGCCCAACAACACCAACATTTTGGCATGTGATGATGGAGCTTTGTCATATTTCGTTTCACGATCCACAATCAATGTCCATGCCTTTAAAACTATGGTACTTGAATATTTGAATTGAAACAACTAATAAATATAAATGTATATAGATTTATTATTAATGGAACTGTTTTTGGATATATTTGTGTCTGATCTGACATCCAAAGGGGTGAAAACGTCTTCTTCTGCCTTCTGCTCTTCAATCCTTCCCCGTCTTCGTCACGGCCCCAAAATTAATAACTGACACAGATTGGGACCCACATTGAAATTCATTTTTGACCGATGGAAAAACGGATCACTTGAAATGACTATTTTAGCCCCTCAATGTTGTACCCCTTCAATAGTGCAGGCTAGAGTCCAAAAACTAAGTACGAAAGGGACAACTCAGGGGTTCCAGGACATTAGGTGGGACCCTCTGGCCCTTCATTGGTCAAACCCTAGTCAAAGTGACTTCTGCAACAAATGAACCCACCTCATGTCCTGGCTGGGGATTGAATATTTTTAAAAAAACAGAGTTTTAAAAAAAAAAAAAAAAGGTTGCTTACGTGGCTCACAGCTATAATTGTAAATGTACCGAACCTTTCTTTCAATGGGACGAAATTCACATCTGTGTATCTCCTAAAGGACAAGGCTGTCCTCTTTTTGAGAAGGAGCCCACCCTCTAGGGGTTGGTTTGGTAATTTAGACTTCGTTTGATTTATTATCTCATTTTAAATTAAAATATATTTTTTTATCTTAATTTTTATCTTTTTTAAAAAAATTTTTATCTTTTCTGAAGAATCAATAAAAATTTTTAACTCAAACTTAAAATTTTCAAATTCAACTAACGAACTAAACGAAATATTAGTGTAAAGGTCAGCTCATAATGGTGGTTATTGTTAGAGTTTTGTCTGTTACGCTATAATATAAATTAGAAATGAATTGTAATATAAAAATAGTATACGGAGTTATTTGGTTCTCAATTTGAAATCTAATTTTTTGTTTAATTTTTTTTTCTTAAAACTCAATAAAAATTATAATTAATTTTTAAAAAGTCAATCAATTTAAATATATAATAATTTCATTTTAAACTAGTGCATCAAGTGTAGTTTGAAAATTTGATATATTCAGAAAAAAAAAATTACAATATAAATCTTATTTTTATTTCTCTTTCATTCTAGGTGATTTTTCAAAAAATAATCTCATTTTGATTTGAACTAAAAAAATTATAGTTTTTTTAAGTTTGAGTTTTTTTTTTTTTTTTTTGAAAATGAAATAAAGAGAGTGAGATATGAAAATTTTGTAGTTGAGTTGTAAAATTTCATTTGGTAATATTATTTCAAACCGCCACAAGTTTAAGGATTCTATGTGAAATCAAGACTTCTTTTTTTCTTTTTCTTTTTTTTTTTTTTTTTTTTCCTGAATGTGAGAGATGAGATGAGGAGGTCATTATGGTTCATTGCATGGTAGCATGGGATTGTGAAATTATTATGGAGGGGGCTAAGCAAATGATTAGGGTCGATTCTTCTTCATTGTTTAGCATTTAAATGTATAGACTTCTATTTAATATTCTAGCTCCAGAAAAAAATAAAAATAAAAATAAAAAATAAAAAACTACTTTACAGAAGAAAGGAAAACAATAGACAAATTAATAAAGTCATGGGCTCCACCCTAGATGCTACGTCTATACATCCTTGCATGGTCTCTTCGGTTTTCAGGCCGTCGAGATTGGTAACTTTTTTTCCTTTCATGAAAATAAACATCCTATTCCTCAGCTACAAGTAAAATATCATCTTTTAAAGTTCAAATCTGACGAGATAGTAGACACTGACCTAAAGCCAGACGACAGTTGACCGCATCTACCGCAATGCCAAACCAAATGCCACTACCTGTCGCCGGTGTCTTTTTTTTTTTTTTTTTTTTTTTTTTTAAGGTGTCCACACATACAAGTGACTTGTATAAATTTATCGTAATTTTTACAAATATGGTATTTAAAGCTCATAATTTTATCGTCGAAATGTACACGTAATTGTATATTACTCGAGATTTAAAAGTCTAACTTAATTTGTATAACTTGGACGTCTGAAATTTAAAAGGTCTAACATTAATTACTCAAATTTTCGTATTCTTAATATGGTGCCTGAAATTCATTTCTCAACACCATAAAAATAAAAATAAAAATAAAAATGCAATGCCCCTTCATGCTGCAACGACAGGTACCGCATTATTGGTCTCCCTCTCTATTGTTCGGAAGTGCCATAAAGTTATAGAATACGTTAGATGTATTAAGAATATTTCATTTATTTAATGTGTCATATTTCTCCCCTTGCCTTCATATTGTTGATTGTATGAATTTGTAACATGCAAACTAAAGCTTCAAGGCTATTGATTGCTAAATCTTGAATTTAGCATATACGTACTTGTATGCAGAAAGATACAATTGCAAGGTACTAGTCTAAATTTATAGTCCTTTGTTGAAAAAAAATGAACACTTTTTTCATGATAAGATTGTAATATGGATATCTACTTCCGGCTAGGAAGATGGCTTATTTTAGCCATTGGAGCAGGGACTCCAAGGTCAACGCATGATTATAGTTCATAAACCGAATGAATAGTGATTCGTATATGATTAATTTCAAACATTAATACCGATTTAAATATCTGAATTGGAACGACCCTACTGATTGCTTCGTTATCACTAAACTTGATCCTGAGATCAGTACGGCAACCCAACCCCGATACCAAAACTTGACCTCGACCCTAGTCTCAAAACCTAGCCTAAACCTCAGTCTCGAAACCTGACCCCCGCTCCCATCTTGAAACCAGACCCCGACCGCAGGCTTGGTCCAAAAACCTGACCCTTAGCCCAGTCTCGAAAGCTGACCCGGACCCTCATATGACCCCTACGTCGAAACCCTACCTTGAACTCGATACCGAAACTCGAGCCTGACCCCGACCCCATCTTGACACACAACTCTAACTTCAATCTTGAAACTCAACCTTGACTCCTGTTCTGAAACCCAACATTGGTCTTGAAACCCAACCCAAGTCCTAATCTCAAAATCTTACCATGGCCCCGTCCAGAGACTCAACTCTGACTTGGGTTTTGAAACCCTACCCTGACACCAACCACGAATCCTGACCTGGACTTTGATTCATGACACATTCCCAAATTCTGAATTTTGTATCAAATTTGATATAATTGAAATATTTCATATGCTTTTAATAAGATCACAGAGGTTAATTTGTACAATAAGACCTAATACAAAGGTTTTTATCATATTAAATATCACAATTTATATTATATTAATTTTTGATTTCATACTAATTATACAATACATAAATGTTGCAAAATATTACATTAGTCTGACTAATACAATACGGAGTGCTAATACAGTATACAAAACATACTCTAAGAGAATATTTAAGCATGAATAATTGGAACGAGGATGAAATGGAAGATCTACTGCCTTAAAAGGTGTAAAGTGAAAAAAAAAAAAAAAAAGAAAAAAAAGAGAGAGAGAGAGAGAGAGAGAGAGAGAAAAGAAGAAGAAGAAGAAGTTAAATTCGAGAGGGCTTTGCCCCCTGAATGAAACTGCAATGCATTCATGAACTACATTTACTAAACCTTTTTAGCTACCAAAAAATAACTATCAATTTCGACGTTGTAATGTGTTTTAATGGGACTACAGCTATGTACGAGATAAGATTATACATTCTGTATGTGGATAAGCAGTACATATTGTTAGAGATATCAGTGTAACTTATGTTTGGGAGTTAAGTTTGACTTTGGAACCACAGTGACAACAATGAAAAATGCTTGGGAACATAAGTGATATTAAACATCGCACTAAATAAGAAGTGGGTTCCACTGGTGTTCCTTAGCATTATTCAACAACAATGGCAAAATTCTAAACAGTATAAGTTTAAAGTTTTGTTGAACGTTATAGTAATAAGTTTAAAATACTATAAAATGTGGATTTCACGATGGAGCTTCCACAATAGTTTTTGAAAATGGTCGTAAAAAGTATGTCAAAAACTCAATGCAGGAATGACTTTTCAAAAACAATCGTGGAAGTTGAAGCTTCCGTGACGGTTTCCACAAACGGTCTTGGAATCTTTGGATACATTCAGACCAAGAGAAATAAGAAAACTCGTCCAATAATATAGTAAGGTTGAGGTTGCAATTGTAACCGTCATGAGTGATTTTGAAAATATCCCGTGACGGTCGTTGTATAAACATTCAACCGACATGGTTCGTCTCTAAGGGCCCATTTGGGGTCAACTTTTGGCTATGGTGATTTTGGAAGTTAGAGATAACTTGAGTTTTGGAAATGTGTGTTTGGTGAAAATGAGTGTTTGGAGTGGAAAGATATAAAAACTTGAAATGTGTTTGGAAACAAAATTAGCAATATAGATTTTGTTTCGTTTCTCTCGAAAATTTATGCAATTTATGGGAGAAAAAAATCATCTCATTTTGACTTCAAACTAGGAGTACACAAAAACTCTGTAACTCGTTTATCCGCCCGCTCTGCCCCGCTACAGATGAGCTTTCGTAAAACCATTCTTCAAACGGATGGGGCGGTTTGAATCCGCCATTTTTTGCGGGGCAGATGCAATTTGAAGTTTGAGACCGTGGTTTGAAATTGCCCCGCCTACCTAAAAATTATATATGTATTTTGATACATATAGATATTAATATCTATGTATTCAATTTAATATATTAAGAAAACTTAAATTCAAAAGTCTCAAAACTATGGTTTAAGTTTCTAAGAATACACCACTAACTTGTCATATTTACTGATTTTTTTTACTCTCTTCCAATTCTTGTTAGTTGCCAAATAAATTATAATCTATCATCTTAATTATTCTCAATTTACACTCTCGTTCTTTCCAAATGCCGATTTCCTCCTCAACTCCACCATATTTGTTCATACTTTGGATTACCTATGTGCTTGTACTTTTGAGTTGACATGAGCTTAAAGTTTAGTTTTTGCATAAACATACTTAGTGCTTGTTTGGCTTAACAGTTTAAACTTAAGGTTTAAACTCAAATTTTTGTCTTTTCTGAAAAAAAAAATTTTTTGTCTTTTCTAAAAAGTCAACAAAAATTATTATTCCAACTTACTCAATTCAAATTCAACTCAAACACCAAACACCCCCTTAGCTCAAATTGTGTTTATAGTGATTATTTATCAACAAGTACAAATATCAAACAGCCCAATGTACCACCCAAGCCACCCGCCAAAAAAACGGTCCAAACCACTTAAACATTAGATAGTTATGGTTTGGACTTTTCATAAACCACCAAGAAACAAAATCGCCCAACTACCCACCGTGTGCCCCTACTTAAAATGATAAACTTTTAAATTTTGAATTTTTTGAAAATATTTAAAAAAGTAAATAAGAAAACTAGAGGAAAAGGACAAAAAATTTTTTTGGAAACATTAGATACGGGCCCTAAATGGTTTGTAGACTGACGTGTCATCATTGTAAACTATATTTATCGTCATTGAAAAGTAGTCGGAACACTTGAAGGAATCTGACATGGAACGTGGGCCCGTTTGGTTGTTAGTTCGGTTTAAACTAAATTGTACTTTTTTCATCATGGTTTTTGTCTTTTTCTGAAAAAGTTTTTTGTCTTTTTTAAAAAAGTTTTTTGTCTTTTCTGAAAAATTACTATTGAAACTTAAAAATCTTAAACTAAACTCATTCACCAAACACCCCCAGCGATGCATATTTAAATATTATATATGAACTCTTATTAAATTTTTATCCAAATTTTTAAATCAAATATATTATTGTTTTTAAGCTCTTTCATATAATTAATATAATGTTTTACTGGTTTAAAAAGTGTTAAAATTTTTCAAAAACAATTAATTCTTTACTGTTAATTTATATAAATTTTTTAATTAATACATAAATAAATAATTTTTTAATTGTTAATTCATAATTCTCAATTCGCAAATAAGTTTTTTTATTGTTTTAATTTGTCAATAACTAACCAAATCTTTCTTTTTTAATATTTTCATCCAATTTTTATTAGTTGCCTCTTTTCTATAATTGAATAAATTTCATTAAAAATATTATTCCATACTTAATTATTATGCTTAATACTCATCTTCAAAAAAAATTAGTAATTATATTTTATAATATTCTCATCCAATTTATCTTATTCTGTATTTTTATTTTTTCAAAAATATTTTTAAAGATTTCAAATTAACATGCAAATACTATAAAATATTTTGTATATAATTCTGTTCTTATTATTTAATATTATTTTTCTAAAGAACTTTTCAATATTACCCTCTTATATAAATTTTATCAATTAATTATATTTTTATTTTCATTATTTTCTAACAATGATAACATTCACACATTCACCAAAAAGTAACAGCATTCATAATCACATCTCCTATAACCTAAATTCTCAAACTTAATATCAGTAAAACTTTTACAAAACCAAAATTGATGGTTATGGTTATGATTTTGATGGTTATGATATAAAAACTTAATATCACATCTCCTAATGTAACTACTATAAGATCAAAACTTTTTGAAACCAAAATTTTACAAAACATGCTCACCAAAACCATACAATAACCATCAAAATCACACATTTACCAATTGACATAATTACACAAACTTTTTTTACCATAACCATCAAAATCATACATTTGCCATTAGTAAACCCCTAACTTTTTAGACCAAAATCACACTAAATAATGCCATTACCCAAAACATAATCGTACAACCATCAATCCACATAATTTTCATAATCCCAAACAAAGAAATTATAAATTGTAAATTGTTAAAGAAGACAAAAAAAAAAAAAAAAAAAAAAAATTTTAAGAAAGAAAACCGCTCACAATCCCAAACTCACAAAACGGGGGGTTTGGACGAGGGGGATAGACGACGACGACGACGACGACGCCGCCGACGACGACGACAACAACAACAACCCAAAAAAAAAAAAAAAGGTAAAAAAAAATCAAAGATGTTGATAATGGGAAGTAGGTGGGTTGATTTCAAGGAGTAGGATCAGATTTGGGGTTAATTTGGCTGGAGGGAAGGAATTCGAGAAAGGAGGAGAAGACTAACAGAAAAAATGATGAAGAATGGTCTATACACGGGGTTTATGTACAGACCCTTTAGCGACGACAAATGTCATCGATATTAGTCTTAGAGTCGTCACTATAAATCTATGAAAACGGCACCGTTTTGACAGCTCATTCAAGAAGATTCTCGAATGACAATTAAAGATGACAGGCTGTTATTAAAAATTGAGCCAACTTTTTTAACGAAAATTATGTAACAACCATTAATTACTGCTTTAGTTTATCCAAAATTTTGAATAGACAATTACAACGACACGCTTGATTCCAACCTGTCACCACCAGGTTGGAATTCAACTCTTTAAATAATTGTCATTGTTAATTATTGATTTTAGCGCAAAAAATCACGCGCCATAATGTATATTTAGTTTTTTCTTTCACGGGTAATCTTTAGTGACTACAATGACAAATATAATCTGTCAATAATTTTTCCCTACAAAAGGAAATAGCGACTATATATTGTCAATGTAGGTTAACGATGACATGTCATCACTATTAATCGTCTCTATAGTTTTTTTTTTTTTTTTTGGGGTAACATTAAAGTAAATAGCTTGAAATTTTTTGCGATTTTTACAATGGTATGATCCACAGTGGCAGAAATTCCAGTTTAATAAAGGATTAAAAGTCTAATCAATTTTCTATTCAATACAAGTTTGCTTGTTCTTTTTTTTTTTTTTTTTTAATATTCAATGCAAGTTGAATATTAGGAAGATTGGTCTAATACAGGTGCATGAACTTGATTTTTACGTACAAAAGTTCCCAGACATTGGGCTAATTGCACTACCTTCATCGATTAGGAAAAGGTTTTGGCCTATAATAAGAGATGCTGACTGCCATCCAAAACAAAAAGCAAAAAACAAAAAACTCACTCCCATCACTCATCTCATACAAGGATTTTTATTATTATTATTATTAATTAATTCTAATTTTCCTCATGTACTGAGCTATTTAGGGCTCATGATTTTAACTGAGAAGTAGTTCCTGAACTTTGGGCTAATTATGATATTATGTCATATTAGGAAAGTTATCACTCCTCTTGTTATGTATATGTACTGCTATCAACGTCATAATTCATCTAGTGTTGTTTTATTTGCAAGAGTTTTATTTTTCTTTTTGTTTCGAGGCAAATAGGCCATAAGTACTGTCTACCAAACCACAAAATGAAGATGAAAATTTTGATCGCCGTCCAATATTCAACTCTTACATGATATGTACAAAAGATAGTGTATTGTCTGTAAAGATGCCAGTTAGTCTGACATGATTGTTGTGTACTGCTCAAAAAATAATTTTAAACTAAGAGGTGACCTGTTGAACAATGACACCGGTTGCCTAAATTCAAGTAACCCCTCGAATGCATTTTGGCCATTGAGATAACATAATTAAGCGGTTAAATTGTAACAAATAACATATTTTATATGCACTTTCAAAATTGATAGTATGTTTTTTAAAATTAAGACGATAAATTATAATATATATAGATATTTTTTAAGAAAATTCAAGATTTTCGAGAAAATCCTTGGATTTCCTAGAAAATAACATATTTTCGGTTAATTTTTAATTTACATGCATAGTTTTATAATCGAGAGAGAAAGAGAGAGGAGGAGTGAGAGAGAAAGAGAGAGGAGGAAGGATAAGGGGTTTTATTTTATATTGTGTAGTCATATATTTGATTATGCTGTTTTTTATTATGTTTAAAATTTTATGCTATAATTTTTTATTACTCTTTTTAAAAATGCTATTTTGATCATTCTCCCAAAGTACAATGAAGTCTTCATATTTAGGGGTGACATACCAAAGTTTAATTGCTTTATATATATAACAATAAAACGGTTGACAAATGCCGCCATTCGCCGAGTTTTCCCTGATAGTCTGACTTGTCAATGTTCAAAGTTAAGTAAATATTTATGATTTTATATCCGATTTTGTTTATTAAAATACCATCCAATATCTTAATTTTCTAGCCTTTTCATAAACGAGAACAGTATGATTATATTGGTTGTTTAAGCGAGTTTTTACTTATGTAGGTCGACGTACGGCGTGAAAAATGTAGTGCAAATAATAAAGGCAAAGAGAACTTATATATTATTGTCCACAAATAGCACATGGGCCATGGCGTTGATCTAAAAACAATTAATTTTACTAATTATAGGTATTTTTTTGCTTTTCTTATTATTATTTTTTTCTTACAGAAGATATTCGCAAAGGAATAATATTTATTGATCATTTTTTGCTTGAAAAAGCACATACAACATGCACAGAATGTTATTTTCATGTAAGCTGGTACACGCATCATAACTAACTAGCTGTCTATATTAAGCAGCTTAATATAAAATTCATTGAAACTGAAATGTACTTACAATTTCCAATGTTGGATAAAATTGTCGCATTAATTTTAAATACTCCCCTCCGAAGGTCCTTTCACCCATGAACTTATAAAAAGTGTCAAAAATGCTCCCTCCCAACTGATTCCATTAAAAGTTGAAATGCAACAAGATTTGAAATCCCTCATAAACTATTATCGTTGTTACCATACTCCTAAATTTAAAATGTAGCATTCTGCGTCACAATATTCTAAATATCCATCTAAATCTTATGGGTATGTTTGGTAGGAGTGATGGAAGAAAAACAAGATGGATAGGATACAGGGGAGGGAGAGAGTAAAAAGACAAGGATTATAACTTTTCTCAAAGTTGTTTGGTATGATAGTAAGGAACAGGCACGGAGCCATGTATAAGTTGGTGGAGGAACCTGCCTTTACAGAACAGTTATAAAAAAAATATATAAACAAATTTCCCCTTAGAATTTAAATAAAAATATTTAGAAAGCCCCCATGGCCTCTTAAGTTTGTTATTGTGCACCGACAAGTCACAAGATGACCTAATACTGCACCCTTAGGAGTACATGTTTCTCTACCTCTTTCCTCTAAATTTATGCCTCATATATGCAGTGCACACCTTTTTTATTTTGATTTTTTATATTTTTTAGATATTTTTTATTTTTTACTTTGTTTGTTTGGTTGGGTCCCCACTTCTTTCTTTTTTGTTTTTCTTTTTCAAAAAATTCACTCCTCCACTTACACTTAATAGTTACACGTTTCTTACCCTCTTATACTTTTCACTTTTTAACCTTTTTTTCCAGAAAATTTCAACTTTTTTAATTCTCTTAGTTTATAAATTTTGTCTTTAATTTCATCTAAAAAAAGTTATGTTCATTCGTATAAACTCTATAATGAGACACCTCAATATGAAAGTAATGAGTTCATGTATTGCATTCAACTTATTTTAAAGGGACGGTAGTTATGAAAAAGGTATAGTGTTACTTTTAAAAAATTTTCTCAAAAAGTTTAATCACATATTACGAGCAACATTTTTTATCTTACAATCGAGATAAGTGGTCTTATGAGACCCTTAGAGTATGGGCATTCTATTGTAAAATTTTCTCTTTATCTGTACTTCCTTTGGATTCATATCCTAACTCTGTCAAAGGATAGTGGTTATCCATTCTCTTTGTTTAGTATAAGGTGAAAAAGAAGACTGAATGATTCACTTTTATTTATAAAAGTCTTTATTAACATTTATTTTGTTTGAATAATATGTGTATATGATGTTATTATAGACATTATACATATTTCCTTCTTTTATCCATTATATTAAATTACTAAGTATTTAAATTAGATAACTGAAATTATATATTTATAGGATTGGTCTCATATCCGGTACCGGATGGCATTTGAAAAATGTGAACTTCAGTTGTTGGGAATGTGAACTTCAGTTACAAGAAATATGAATTCATGCATAAAGAAATGTAAGATGAGAAAAATTCACATTAACTTTAGTTACATTTTCTTTTGCATGAATTCACATTTCTAATAACTGAAGTTCACATTCACAGCAACTGAAATTTACGTACCAGATACCATATGCTATCGGATATGAGACTGTGTACATTTATATATAGAAAAAAAAATTAAATATAAATGACAGTACATATTTTTATAAGAAAAAAAATGAATATTAATCTAAAAAAACAAAATAGCAGGCACAAATAAATATCTTTAAAGAAATCATGACTAGAAAAAATATATATAGATTAAAAAATGAAATATAAAGAAACAAATTTAAATATAAATATCAAAAGAAAATAAAGGGTGGTGAAACAGTAAATTCCCAAGTATAATAGTATGCTTCCCTTCCTTCCCGTCCAAGGATGGAGGGAAAATATTGTGGGGCCCCAGCAATTGCTAACCCAAGTCCATTTCCTTGCCTTGCACAATCCTTCGAACCAAACAAAGAAATGCTCTCTTCCCTCCCTTCCTTTCCTATTCATACCCTTTCCTTCCCAATCCCTCCAACCAAACACATCTAAATGAAAGAGTACAATTCTCATGCTTTGAAGGTGATGGTTTTTTTTTCCGTACAGTAATAATTCCCCTTGTTACCGAGCCGTCTCTACACGCAAATCATTTTTAAAACCAAAATTTATTATGGCCCATTTGAGATGATATAAAATCATCTGGATTTAAAAATCATAATTTGATATTAAATTTTTTCTTTTTTTTTTTTTATATTTTAAAAACGTAAATTTTAAAAGTATATAATTTTCTCATTTCAAATCGAAATAAGATGATTTTTATGTTAAAATGCTTATAACGACGAGATGAATAAGACAAGATTTATTTTGTATTTTTTAAACACATCTCAAGTTTTTGCACTATTTTCTGTATCAAACTTTTTCAAAAGTATTCCTTCTAAACACACATTTCCAACCTAATTTTTAAAACACAATCTCCAAATGTTCTCCAAACAGGCCCCAAATGATACTGAGAGGGAGACTCGATAAAGATTTTGATGAGAGAGACTTCTCAAATTTGTGCCCAAGTATGTCTAAACTCTCAAACAATGAGAAATGTTTATCAAACAAGAAAACCTCAAGCTCGACCACTATCTAAGGGCTTGTTTGGCTGAGCAATACAGAAGTTGTTTTTAGTTTATTGGATCCAAAAGTTGATTTTCGAATTGTTTGGATAATCTATCATAAGAGCTTTTGGTCTACAAAAAAAATTTCATGTCAAAGCCAGAAAGTATAACTTCCAGAAAAAGCTCTTTTAAATAGATTTGGAAACTTCGATCGGAGTTTAAGATGAAGAATATCAACTTTATTTTAATATTTTAATTACTTATTATAAATTTTAAAATCATTTTGACTTTAAAAACTCTTTTAAAAATGTGATTTCCAAACCTTTATTAATAAATCAAAGCTTTTACTTTTCTTTTTTCTAACGACTAAAAGTAAAAACGAAAAACATACCAAAAGGACCCTAAATATTAACTACTTTTAACGTTTTTAGATCGAGTGATGAGAGTGCCACATAAGTTCACCGGATTGGATATAGAGATGAACACCAGTACAGATTGGGAGCTTTTTAATTTCTTTTTCCTTTTTCATAAATCTATTTTCCATCCATAATTTTGACGGAGTACACGGAGGGAAAAATTACGCATTTTTTGCCTAGGAGATGAGAATGACAGACATAGCTTGATCTGTGCGGCAGGCGTATCATGCCAATTACCAAATGCGCCTCATGGTTAAAAATGAACTTATATGCACTACCCATGGTTAATTTCTAGTAAAACAACTTTTCATGCGTAGGGTGTCTTGGGAATTCTTCCGCTATAATTCTGTAAAACGATGCAATAAAGTGGTTAGGCTAATGGATACAGGTAAATACATATACACACATAATAATTTTGTATTCGATTAAAAAAGAGAGAGAGAGAAAGAGAGAGAGAGAGAGAGTGAGGGAAAAAAAAAAAAAAAAACATTTGATTAATGTATTTTGGACAGGGGTGAAAATTTTTGTCACACTTCTATATTGATTAAATTCTCGAACAATGAATGTTCCACTTTGTTGAGTTGCTCTTTTATCTTCTTAATAACTTAGACATTGTTTGGTATGCAATTTTAATTCTAACTGAACTGTATTTTTTTGTGCTGGATTTTTTTTTCCTGAAAAGTACTTAATAAAAATTATAACTAGTTTGTAAAAAGTCAATAAACTCCAAATGACGATCCAGACGAAAGCTTAACTATTTTGCTTAATCTACTAGGTATGATCTTGATGACTAAAAACTTGCCAAAAATGTTGGGATTTATATGTTCCCTAAGGATAGAAAATCAATATTAGGAATTTTCTGTAAATATGAAATTTTAATATTAATAAGAGGAAGTTATTCATATTTAATAAGTTGTGTCCTATTTACTTTTATTTGTTGATTGAATGATTATTTTGAGCAAACATAAAATACTCCTAGGATGTTGGTAATATATCGAATTACCATATGTATACGGGGTATATATAGAAGACGTGGTAATTTGATAACAGTCTAAATAAATAGTCCGCAATC
>JAFMPE010044435.1:0-30223 GCA_024759925.1 Ficus religiosa | reverse complement strand
CAAAACCGTCGTGTAAAAAAAGGATTACACGACGGTTATAAAGACCGTCGTGCAATCCTTTTTTTTTAAATTTGAAATTTTGAAAATTTTGAAAATTTTCGGAAGATTATACGACGGTTTTATATAACCGTCGTGTAATCTTTTTTTTTCTTTTGTTTTTTTGAAATGCTGTTGGATTACACGACGGTTGGATTACATGACGGTTTCAAGAAAACCGTCGTGTAATCCGGAGGATTACACGACGGTTCATCAAAACCGTCGTGTAATCCTTTGTTTACACGACGGTTTTATTAAACCGTCGTGTAATCCTGTTTAAGACGACGGTTTCACAAAAACCATCGTGTATTTTTCGTCGTGTAAGCCAACTTTTGTAGTAGTGTGAAACCCTAGTTAAGCGATAAGCTTAGCCAAATCCCATAAAGATGAGAGGCCCTAACAAGAAGCAACCAAAAAAAAAGTTTACCATGCACATATAACATGGATTGCATAAATTTAATTATATATTTATTTTTGTAATGAATAAACAATTACAGAGGTAAAATTTAAAAATTACTAGAGCCTTGAAGAAATTACTAACTGTGTATTTGCTGACTTTAAGAGTTAGTATAAATGACAATTTTTGTTTCTCTTGATGTTTCTAAGAGTCGTTAAAATTCTAGTATTATTTTTTTAAAAAAACAAAACAAAACAAAACAAAAATAGTTATAGACATAGCATAACGGTAATATCATATAACTAATTCTATTTAAAGGTAGAGTGTTTGAATTCTCTCAATCAAAAAATAAAAAATAAAAAAAATAAAAATAAAAACTATACAATTTTAAATAACTAGACAGTATTTCCAACAAGATATTATTACGTTTCTTCTTTTTCATGCGGTGCAACTGATTTTCGATCCTCCGCAAAAGTGGATATACTTTGCTAATAAAGTGAAATGGTACCCCATATTTTGAAATGATGAACTAGAAAGAAAGAAAAAATGATGAGAAATGACAAAAAACAACTAGACCTTGCATGGTAATGGAGGATAAGAAACAATCCTAGGTTGGTGGGCCCGAAACCTTTTGTAAATTCATCAAGACAATTGATTAGATGACACACGAATATTACTTTTTACAATGCATTTGTGGGTGTTTTTTTCTTTTTAATTTATTGGTGAGAGTTTGAAAATCTTGAAAGTAGGCGCCAATTTACTGTTAGATAACGTGTGCAAACAGAATTGTATATTAATTAACTCAAAAAAATGAATAAATTGTACCTAAATCATTTTACACATCGGAAGTATTAGATATTCAAAGATGTAATTATTGTAATATTATTTAGTTAGAAATTGTCAATTGTTAAATTGTGGAGTTTAATTATCTACACAAAATTAAATGTCATATGCAAAGACAACATGTGGATCAACCTCCACATTAGGGTCGCCATGGGGGTTGGAAGGAGGGCAGATAGCCGTCATTAGGGATAGTTATTAGAGAGGGTTAGAGAAAAACACAAAGAATTTTGAACGTGTACGATTTCTCTTATAAATTTATTAATCATCATAATGTATTACTGCAATAGTTGAAACATGACAAACATGTAAAAAAAAAATAATGTGTTTTGTGATTTTTTTTTTCAGCGATTTAATTACTCTTAGTGGTATAGAATTAGGATGCTAGTTTTTAACTAAAATGATTGTATTCTTATTAACTACGTAATTATCAACTACATGGAGAATTTAATAGTACTATCTCCAAATAGAGGTTAAAGAAAAAAAAAATCATCTTCTCAAAAAAAAAAATATATATATATATATATATATATATCACACTTACGTACAACTAGATATACTTGAGCAACATGGGTACTTACTTCGTGGTTGTCCATCACTATTAAATATTGGGACTTTGTTCAAATTCAATTGGCTGAACCACATATTAGATATTAATTCCTTTTTCCCCTTACAAAAAATGAATTCCATTTCGTCCTATAGAAGATAATAATAATCTCCATCTTAATTGCAAGTTGATGCGAAAGGCCAGAAAAAGGTATTAATTAAGTTCTCTTCTTTTCCCTATCTTAATAATTTTGAGTTGAAAGAATTGGATAGAGACAAAATATATACATCATTTTTTTTTTGTTTTTTAATTTTAGATTTTGTTTTTCATGTACGATCTAGGTAGCTCTATGATCGAGAAAACATACCTACCAAAGAGAATAATTATATAGCAATCAAAATAATTGAAAATTAAGGATAATAAAATCCAATGGCTGGAAAAGGAGTACTGATAAAAGGCATGGTAGCAAATTTTGAATAGAGAAACAATACACAAATTAATGGCATGTTGGAATTAACAACTCACAAGGATTAGGTTTGAAATTCAAATTAAGATTGAAATTTGTACATCGATCGATATATATATATATATATCTATATGTATATATCCTTTAATGAGCTCGATGATATATCTCAATAAATTACATCAACATTGAAAGGGATCATGTACAATATTTACAAGCTGCAGCTACATTATTTTCTGAGCATCATAATGGCTTTGTTTGGTAAGATGGAAATTAAAAAAGAAAAGGAAGGTATATAATATTCTTGGTGAGAAAAATGGAAAGACAGAAGATTATCTATTTTAATTATAGTTGTGTTTGGTACGGCTTCTCTATCATAATCTCTCCATTTGAGAGAGAAATTGAAATTGCGATTCCTTCAAAGGATTTAAAATTTCTCACCCAATCCATTCTCTCTCTCTCTCTTTCTCTCTCTCTCTTTCCTCAGACCCAAAATCCTTCCGCTAAATCCCCATCATTTTTTTCCACTTTTCCCTCCTCTCAAACAAGCTCTTGAAGACTAAAATCCCAAAAGAAGGCCAAATCGCAAAATTCCAAAACCATGAACTACACTTGTATCTTTCTCTAAAGATCTGTCCCAACTAAATCTTAATTTTTCCATGGTTTTAGGAATTAGAACTGCCCAATTAAAGAAAATTGATGGGTTTTTTTTTTTTTTAATTAATTTACAATTAGGCTGTTTTAGTAATTTAGCCCTTTTTCTAACTAAGAGTACAAGCCATGACATCCTCGTTATTCTGTTGCTTCCGTAGATCGGATGAGAGCCGTTCCACCAAAATGTCCAAAGCTTCCTTCATCCACCAGTGCTGACAAACTTCTCTAGCTTCCGCCGCCGTCATCTGTAACACAAGAAATTCTTGTCTAAGTTAACATTAATATATAAAAACTATAAAACTACACGATCATACATATACTAATCTCATGAAATTGCTATTAAACTGTTGTCTGTAAAACTCCCTTATTTGTGTAACTTTAATTATTGTCACTCAGGTGGTAAATTATCGCTAAGTTATGTTTGAAATCACAATGTTAAATATGCATTCTGAAGGCCAAAAAAATAAATTGTGAAACGGCTAGCGACAGAAATATGTGACGTACCCATATTCTGCGGCGGACATTTTTCTCTGGCCAGAGATCAAGTTGCTCCTTAACAAGCAAAGGAAACATGTAGCCTTCATAGTACGTACCCTGGCTTTTGCTAATGAAGCTCCACTTGCCTAATTCACACTGCCATGCATGAAAATTTAATTATTATCACGACAGATCAATATTAATTACCAAAACCGATCAATTTGATCAAATTAACTAAGAATTAAGCGCTATTGAGTGTAATTAATTAACAATTGTACTTTGTTAATCTCTTAATTAATATAATACACCAACCTCAACATTGCCGAGCACCCCAGCTTCTTCCAAAGATTCTCGCGAAGCTGCTTCTTCAACAGACTCGTCAAGCTCCCAACCACCCTGATTATAACATATAATTAATTAATTAATTAATTAGTTAATTAAATGTCACGTGAGGCTTAATCATGCATGCATAATAATATTCGAGAGAACAAATTATACGCTCTTAATTTTTCTACCAATTTATAATTAATCTTTGTAACATTAATAATAAATTATTTCCTTTCTTTTTTTTTTTTTAATATCATTATTTGATATGAACGTTTTTATTTTTGTTTAATATACATATATACATAACTTCATCTATTTAACAATAAATTTTGAACATTTGCTCCAATGTTTGTCTGACAAACATCAAATTTGGGATCTGCCTCATGATCGAGGAGTACTAGATCTAACTGGCTACATTTTTTATTTTTCATTTTTTTTCCCCAAATAACTTTATGAAAGAGAAAGGAAGAATGTTAAAAAAAAACAAAAAAACAAAAGAAAAGAAAACACGAAAAAAATGATCAAGACTTAAAATCATTAAGCCCCCATTTGATTCATATGTTTGGATTCACCATTCAAAAAATTTTTCTTAGAGTGTTTCCTCTAAAAAAAATTTGAATTTTATGTTCGAATTTACTGATGAATCTATCAAACGGACCACAAATTATGTGTGTGTAAATATGTAAAATACCTTGGGGAACATCAATGCTTGGCCTTTTTGTGAGCTGATAACAAGGACTTCCAATTCATCATTATCCTTCCCATTTTTGAATCTGTAAGGTATGCACCTGAAACAATAATATTAACTTTGATGATTAAAAAAAAAATAGAAAAAATATTAAGCAAAATAACGGATACAATGTAAATTGATGAATTTGGACTATCAATATTGACTTTTCCATATCCCAGAGGATAACATTGACATGTATACACATAATAAAGTAGGACCCGTTCAAATTTTTTTTCCATTTCAATTAAAAAAAAAAACAAACAAACAAACGAACAAACAAAGAAGAAGAAGAAGAAGAAAAAGAAACACACCCTACAACTTGGCGGCGGCCCATATGGTTATACCTCTGCAACTCCCTCCCCGTGCGAGAAACCACACAAGTCATGGTAATCTTTTTGTATTTTCAGATCAAGTGTGTGTGTAGATATGTATATTTATATATCACAACAAAAATTTCAAAATCCGAATTTGGAATTAAAATATCCCAATGATATTCTTAAGTGCATGCAAGAGAAGAAATCCCAGAATTGGATCGTATAGAGAAAAGAATTCAGTTTCAGAGTAAGAACCAAGAGATCATCGTCCAATATATATATATATATATATATATATATATATTTATTTATTTGTCTGTCGTGAACTGGGAAAACCTTAATTAGTTTCCAACAATATATAAAGAATAAGACGAAGGATGATGAGATATGAATGAGAAGATTGAGAACAGAAAGAAAGAGAGAGGACAATAACTAAAAACGGGTGTCCGAAACTTCTCGTTTTAAAGGCAACAAAAGGTTCAAGATAGGCTGGCAAAAACCAACCAATATATAGCCAAAAACCTTTTGAGAA
This sequence comes from Ficus religiosa, assembly GCA_024759925.1. NCBI lineage: Eukaryota > Viridiplantae > Streptophyta > Magnoliopsida > Rosales > Moraceae > Ficus > Ficus religiosa. The sequence goes on along the minus strand of JAFMPE010044435.1, from coordinate 24,906 downwards.
ATTAAAATAATAATAATAATAATAATAATAATAATAATAATAATAAATATATATTTATATGTTGGTTCATGGGTACTGCACAGTTTATTACGTGTGCAATATTTGCATATAAAAGCGCCGTGAACGAGTTTTTGCACCTTCTAATTTTACTTTATCAATTATTTTCACCCCGTGGTCCCGAATTTTAGAATAGTATTATTTTGTCTCATGAAACTTTACACCCTTGACACTTAAAATGTTGAACTATTCCAACTTAATTCTCTTTTTTCCTTTGTTTTTGATAAAAATTCTAACATAACGTGTTAAGTGATACTAACTCTCGAATTTTTTTCGTGGTTTTGAAAGAAATTTTGATGAAAGAGATTAAGCGATAGTAATTCAAAAATTTAGGGTGTCAAAGTTAGAATCTTTTAAGTTTTGTCACTGACCTTATAATTTCAAGAGTACAAGTGAGATTTATAAATTATCTTATTATTAAAAATTATTAACGTCAATGTCTAAAAAAAGAAAAAATTATTGACGTCCTTGTCGGCGTCTCTTTCTCTGAGGTAGATGAGCTTTCTGAGTCATTTCCCCAACGATAAAATAATAAATAATAAATAAATTTATTCAAAAAAAAAAAAAAAGAAATCCGACTGTACACGCGGCGATACAGTAGTGGTGTTATCAAGAACAAGTTGACTTTGACGAACATGCTCACGTGTACCATTGACGGGGTAAAAAGGGATTTTTATTTTTTATTTTTTTTTGAACTTCGGGCCAAAAAGGACTTGAGGAATCTAGAACCTTTTTTTTTTTGGGGTTAATTCTTTACGAAATTAATGTTAAATGCTTATCACTATAGTTCATAATATCATAATATGTCAAAAAAAAAATCATAATATGTGAAATAATATTATTGGTCCTTCAAATAATTTTGTAGTGATATGGGTATAAATGTTGTGAATAAGTTAAAAATCGATCATCCGATTTAACATTACTTACCATAAAAAGTAATAACAAACAACACATATATATATATATATATATGGAGATAAATATGTTATCCAATATTGCTTAACCTTGTATTCGACGAATTTGACAAAATAAAATTTGATAGAGAATCTCATAGCCGTAAAGCTACCCACAAATTTGTTTAAAAAAAAAAAAAAAAAAACTCAATATAGTCCTAAAAGTTTTGCTTTTGCTTTTGTTTTGTTTTTGTTTTTGTTTTTGTTTTTTTTTTTTTTTGGAACTTAATGATCGGAGAATTTAAATTATACATTTTGTGGTGGAATTAAGTGTGAAATTACCACGAGATTATGCTTACAACCATAGATCCTAAAAGTTTTGTTTTCATTTCAAAAAGTTGTTTTCTTTTTAGACGAGGGGCTATATTATTACAAAGTTACTCTCATAAATAATTACCAACCTCATCTTTGAAATAAAGTATTAAAACTAATTTAAAACTCAAAATGAGAATTTTTAAAATTTAATGGATAAAGTTAATGTAAGCTTAAAATTTGAGAGGTAGATATACGCTTAATTTTTTTTTAATCGATTTTAAATTTGGAAAATCCTATATGAGAGTCATGACGTACGTGTATGTTTAACCTTTTGTTAATTTAATTATTGGCCGGTGTAACTCTGTTAATAGTCTTTAGAACGAAAACAGATAGTAATTTCATCTCCTCTCATTATGTTGATGACATAATCAGTTATCCGCGTTGACAATTAAGAAAACCAATAATTAAACACTTTTTCAAAGGAAAAACTATCCAATTGTTAGGTTGTTTTGTCACCTCTCTCAATCATTATTCTTAATTATACATTTTCTCATCTCATCTCATTATTGACCGTTGATTAATTAATTTAATATGTGATTTATTATGATGCCTTTTCTTTAGCTTGATCTTAGTCACGCACACATACATATATTCATATACTTCCCATTTCAGCAAAAATAAAAAATAGAAAAAAATCATATATTTACACACACATGTTTATGGCATAGTGTGTGTGTAATTTAGCATAAAATTCACCGGCATGCAAAGAAGTATTTATCCGAGTCTTGTCTTGGATCTCTCCGTGTTAGTCGTGGTATATGGTAAGAAAATATGTAGCATATACCACGAGCAAAGGAGCCGGAGCCTTTAAGTACTCCAATTCTTCTTCTGTTACCTTAAAATAAAAAATAAAAAAAAAGACGTACATCTATGAATATTTACATATATGTGCTTTTACTCAAGAATGCATAAGCAAAGGCGACATGGATTTTTTTGTTACTTCTTTTGTTATTTGTTTCTTTTTTAAAAATAACTGAGATAAGGATTTAATTTCTATATCTAGATATGAATTTACCATTAAATCATGTTTATAACAATTATTTGTTACTTCATTGCACATCAACTAGGGTTATTTTGGATTAATGCATTTGCGGAAATAATTGTCATCTTAAACCTCAATTGAACAATATTAAAAAGAAAAAGAAAGATAGAGTTAGCAAATATGGCAAGTAATTAAGCAATCACATGTTCACGTATTAAAATTAGTCAGCATATTCCGTCGAACAAGAAAATTAGTGAGCAGATGATCAGCATTAATATTATTTGAGGTTTTCCACATTAACAAAAAATCTTTAATTAATTATTCCGATCAGTGTTTACAAGGGGATTAAGGATACTATTTTTCTGTTACAACGTTCCCTATTTAACCTAGTTTAAGTTTTGTGTGCAAAATTCAAAATGGGAAGTCTTTAATTACAACTTGAAGATAATATCAAGTACTCGGACTAAATTAGAAGGTAGTCCCCTAGGGAGTTCTTTTTCTCATTATGTATATCATGGGCAATTGGATCACTTATTTAATTTGTATATATTTTTTTTTTCAATGCATACAATATTTATTTGTATTTGATTATATAACTTTTTAAACAAATCACCCTAATACAAACACTACTCACCATTTGAATGCACGCACTCTGAGACATACATTTTTTAAGCACATTTTTATTTTTTAAGCTTTCAAATGTATTTCAAACGTTGACATTCAAACGCACATTTCCATTATCCAAATGCATATTAGAATATAATAAAACATCCAAAGGCACCATAATATACTTGCAACAGCCTATACGAGTTTAATATTCTTAACCAAAAAATTACATAAATTAAAAAAAAAATCAATAATATGCTCAAATCAAAAATTCTTTATTATTGTTTTTTGTTTTTTTTTTCCCCTTTTTAGTCAATCAGAAGTAATAAAATAATTTCTTCTTCCACATCAGTATGCAAAATGATCTAAGTTTTTCTTACCCTGCATATGAAATATTAATTTCATAGACCGATACATTTCTTTGCACAAGTACTCCCATGACATAGTAATAAATAAAAGATAAGAGGACTATAGTTAAAATATATATATTTATATATATATATATATATGTTGTGTGGAAAGTTAAAAACAATGAATAGAAACAAAATGTGCTGCCCTCAAAGAAGGACTGCAAGTCCGGAGATTTGAAATGGTCGGACTCACATGGAGTGGAAAAACCGTGTACATCCGCCCGCCTCCAAAGAACATTATGGCCCCACTATTTGTCCCCTTATTGTTTTTTTCCCTCGCTTTTTGTATTAGACGTATTATTCTAGAATTGGTTTTTAACCAATCCTAAAGACTCTTCCCACTTAATAATTTAATTATTATTACTCAAAAAAAAAATTAAATTAATTGTTGAGCCGTTGAAAATTGAACTGTTCTGATCTCATAGCCCATCGCTCTCTCTCTCTCTCAAGCTTAGAAAGGATAGTATGGTTTTCTAGATTGTATGCATTGGATAAGAGTGAAGTAGTCTTTAAAAAAAAAAAAAAAAAAATTTATATGGTAGGGAATTTTTGTGAATCTTGCTCATTTTTTAAATGGTGATTTGACTTCAATCATATCCAAATTAAATATAAAAAAAACATCTAAAATTGATCAAATCTGATGCAGATATTAACAAAGTATTATACATGTGGTAGAATTCTCTCTCTTTTTTGTTCTTCGTTTTTTGAATTTCATACGAAATTATGTTTTGATCGCCAATCGTTTTTCTAATTAAAAGCTTCCTAAACTTCCAAAACGGGTGCAAAACAATTTTTATTTTTGACAGCGTCAAAAACTTGACGGAAAACTACAATCAGATCTATTTTGTAATTAAAGTTACTAAAATGCCATCAACAACCTTTTTGTTTTTTCAATATAAAAGGCAAACACCAAAACCAGAACCAAACCTTTCTTCTTCCTCTCACCACACTCACAGATCCCTCCGAAAACCTTATCTACTTCTTTTTTTTTTAATTTATTTTATTTTATACTAAGTTTTGATTTTCAAGTACTTAAAATTGAAAATTTGAGAAACAATTATAATTGAAATTTAATATCTCGATTAATTTTTTTTAAATCATCTATAATACTGCATAAATTCACAATTTTTCAAATTAAAGGATTACTTTTTAAAAAACCTTTTTTAAAGACTTCTAAATAAAATAAAAAAAGATTCGGCCCCAAAATATTATTTGATATAAAATCGAGGGACTAATAAAGTAATTTATTTATTTATTATTATTATTATTATTTTGGTGGGATGATAAAGTAAAACAGACAACTTGAAAGATGCTTTTAGGGAGTTGAGCATACACATCAATAGACCATGTTAGGTAAGGCCCCTAACGTTAAGGGATCATATGGGCATGCCAACTTTGAATAAACATGTTATTTATCAACAAAAAAACAAAAAAAAAAAAACAAAAAAACAAAAAAAAAAACTTTGAATAAACATATTAATAAGATACTTTGAGAACATCCAAATATTAATTCCTTGTATCTCAATTCCCATTTGGGGCATGTCTCACATGGGTCACATCTTCAAAACTTTGGCCCTCCTGCCCTAACGATTCTTCCTAACTAGCTATAAACCACACGTCTATATATATATATATATATATATATATTGTCTGTATTCACAATGGAGACTTACCAATTTGGTTTATATGTGTATGATTCACATTTAATTAAGTCTGCCCAAAAACATTGTATATTAATATAACTATAGTATTTATTGTTGACCCTAACTCCTCAACGACTCATCATAGCAGTGAGAATACTCTCTTTATATATGTTTATTGATTCATAATTCTGATAATATTTGACTATAGACAAAAAAGGAAAAATTAAAAAAATGAAAAAAAAATCTCCTAGTTCAAATAATTCGTTACCAAAACCTTTTCTAGACCAATATTCAAACGATTTCATTCAGAATTATATAGGAGCTATGCATGATTCACATGCATTTGAGTGTGAAAGGCAATATTTAAAATTGACAATAATACGAAAAGTATTGACCTAAATGAATCATCCTAGAAGTGAGATTCTCACTGATGCAGCAAGTAATGAAACATTTATTTTTTAATTTTTTTTAAGCTTCGGGTAGCGAATTCAAACTCTAAGAACTTGTTTGGAATACTATAGTTTCAATTGAAATTTTATTTATTCAACTTCAAAACTCCTAAATCTACATCTCATTTTCTCTCTCTTAAATGTTCATAAAATTCAAATTTTAAAAGTCCAATAATTTTCTTATTTTAAGTCGAAATGAGATGATTCTTGAGTCTAAATTCTAATAACGACGAGATGAACGAAATAATATCCATTTTGTGCATTTTTTTTTTTTTGAACACGTTTCAACTATTCCCTATATCGCAGTTTATTTCTAATACACACTTCAATCAAACACACATTTTAATTTCAACATACAAAATTCCTAGTCCAACTTCAATCATTGTTCCAAACGGCTAAATCTTTTAGTGAAGTTAAGTGTAAAATTGTCGCTAAATTATTCTTAAAATCGCATAGTTGAAACATTTTGGCAAGATATCCTTTCATAGAGTAATGAAGACCTAAAGTTCCGCGTATTTGATCTTTCTTCTCTTTATTTGTTTATTTTACGGCCAAAAAAGAAATTGCGTTTGCTTTTGAGACGACAAGATATAATTGCACGTGTGATTAGGAATTTGGGAAAAAAGGCAAAGGTCATCAAGAAAATGATAACAGTCTAGGAAAGAAATATATAATGTCGTACGCTATTAGTACAACTCAGATAATGATAAATCAAAATTTGAATTTCATCCCTACAGTCGCAACATTGGCAAATTGAATGCATCCGAATGGCCTCCAATGATACGGGGACTTTGGACAATTGTTTCACCGTGACATGGATTAAGAGGGGTCAAGATATTCACAATCCACGACGGAACTAGAATTTATTCTATTTTTTATTTTAACGAGCGTAAAATAAATCAAAAATTTTAAATTAAAACAATAATATAAATCCCTTCAAAACAAAACAATAATGTAATTAATAATCTTTTTTTCATTTATCTATTTTATATATTTTTATTTTTATTTCCTTTAAATAAACTAAATTTTATAGAGTTTATCTGAATTTCTAATATTTAATTTTTAATATCTGATTTTTAATTTTACATCTAATATCCTCAACTTATACTTCTAACGAGTATTATGTATATACATATTTTTTCAGAAATTTAATTAAGGGGAGAATTCACAAACTTTTCCAAAGTTTAGGGGGAAAGAATTTTACAAATTGAAGTTCGGAGACATTTTGTAACAAGACCAAAAATTTGGGGAGAAAAATGTAATTTGACCTATTTATAATGCTATTTGTATTTTTTTGTCATCATTATTAAGTTTTGAAATTCATAAGAAATTCAAAAAAAAGTAAAGTATTCAAATAATTTAAAAGTGATAATGACTAGATAAAAAAAGCCATGACATCAATTAATATTAATCAAACATTAAATTTACCACTAAATTTACCGCATGACAAATTTGATATCAAAGATAGCACTCCATTGAAGCACCCTTTTTTTGGTTTTTACTCAAATGTCAAAATTTACATCGATGCATGAATTTAGCATTCTACTAGAGATGCTTTAATATTGTCATTATCAAATTTTTTTAAAACTAAAAGTTTAACTTTCATGCATTTCAGAGCTTAAAAAGGATGACAAAAAGTTAAATTTAGCACTAAAAATGATAATATATGTTGAAGCATAAAGTAAGATAACATATCATTTATGCTATTTTGAAGCATAAAGTAAGATAACATATCATTTATGCTATTTTCATATTATTTTATGATAAACATGGTTTTGATATCAATATTTTGCATTGGAGAAGGTCTAATAAGAATATCTTTGATTCAATGCTAAATTTTTATGTTAAGGTCAAGATTTGATGTTTGAATCAGTAAATTACTCTCCAATTATGCAATATTAATTTTCTTAATGCTATATCAGACACATAATACCTATTTAGCACAAAGTATAACATATGTTAAATCTTGATAGTTGATACTTTATTATTTTAACTTAATAATTGTAGCATTATTGCTTTTAATATTGCCTTTTACAAGTTTCAAAATTTAAAATTAATGATAGAATAATGAAATAAGAACTGAGCGTGTGTGGATATCAAATCTAATATTATAGTGTCTCTTTCTCCCCTTTCTCTCTTTCTCTCTCAAATTTCCCATGTACTAGCTAGTTGTTTCTCTTCATGTGGGACTTCTGCTGTCGCCGTCGATCAGGACTCTGTCGAAGCAGGCCAGTGCAACGTTATTGGTGTTCTTGTTTGACAAAGCCTGGTTGACAAGGGTGATCGGTGGTTCGGTGATTACGGTGAGGATGGAAAGCTTCCGGTGGTTAAGGATCCTGCGAGGCCTTGGTGAACCGATGGTCGATGTGATGATATCTTACCTCCAATCAAGCCCGATTGATTTTCTCTAAGTTACGGCACACAACAAAGTGGTTGTTCCGTGCAGGGTGAGAATTTTATAGTCGATCTTATTTTATATTCCTGCTCTTTTTTTTTTCCTGCAATAAAGGAGGTAGATCCCCCCCCCCCCAACCCACCACCCATAGTTTTTTAGTTTTTTTTTTTTTTTCGCTTGAGTTCTTTTATGGCAATATCATTCTATTGGTTTTGTTGGTCTTAGGGCTAGGCAAAATTTGTTGTGGCCTTTGTGCTATGAGTACTGTCACTCAATCGATCGGAATATTTGATTGATTGTAAAAATTTTTTTAAAGGGAGTTTTGTACATGCTTGATTATAGGTTTACTGAGGAATTTGAGGAACTTCTCTATAATTGGATATCAGCTTATGTCTTTTTCACTGAGTTTCATCAGATTTTACTGATAGAATTGGTCTTAATCGAGGGTTGTGTCTCTTGTATCAAATGATTGTTTCGTCTATGATATTGATTTTTGTATCCCGTTTTAATTTAAATGATAATTTTTTACAAAAATAATTAAAATTAATGACAATAATTAGATATAATAATTATAATAATATTACATTACATTGTTGAAGTACAAATAATTAAATAAAGAGAACCGTATCAGAAATGCTATTTTATACTTTCCAGTTCTAATTATATTATTGGTGAATTATTATTTACATTAGAAAATGATCTGGAGGCCGCTATATTTTTATTCAATCAGAACAAGTATTAGAACTATGAATCTCTTTAAAATGTTGAGATGGACTTAACAAATAATTCATTATGATATACAAAATGGCTTAAATACCATTATTCATATCACCAAAAAAAAAAAAAATTCAACGCTTTTTTAAATTGGTGTGCATAGAACTCCACAAAGGAAATTAACTCAAGATCTATAAATTTAAAAAAAAAAAAAAAAAAAAAAAGATTTCAAATTGTTTTAAGTTGCCCTCCACCTTAATGCTATATTTGTTTGGTAGGATGGAAAAAAGTAAGGAAAAAGTTGCTGGAGGCAAAATAGGATGGAAAATAATAATATAGTTTGTTTGGTAAGAAGGAAGAAATGAGAGAAAGGAAAATAGAATGTAAAAAAATGGAGCGAGACCTATCAATTTTCATCTCTCCAACATTTGTTAGAAAACTAAAATCCACTCAATGTTGCTCAAAATTACCTTTTGTGCTTATTTTTAAATAACAATAAGTTGAGAGAATAATCATTGTTCATTAAAAAATAATAATAATAATAATTTCTTTCATTCCTTTCTACCAAACAACTTAAAGGTAAACTAAAATCCTCTTCATCATTCCGGTATTCTATCCTTTTTTAAAATTTTCTGTCCATGTCATCTTATTTCCTTCTTATCAAACAGAGTGTTAGTGTGTATATTTGATGTATGGATCTCATCCCATTTTATGGGATGCAAAGTTCTGTACAATTTCATATGTGAATATTAGAGAGAAGAAGTGGAATATAAGAATGTTAAGGGATTGAGTTTCAATTGTAAAAGGTCAACCAATTAAATAAACACTAGTACAAAAAGAGGATACCACAACGGTTTTTAACCATCATGGTATCATTCCACGACGGTTTTTTAACCATTGTGGTATTCAGGGTCATGTAATCTTTTTGGATTCCATGACGGTTTTTTAACCGTCGTGAAATAGACAAAATTGATGTCAAATACAGGTAAAGAGGGTTATTCCACGACGGTTTTTGACCATTTTTTAACCATTGTGGTATTCAGGATCATGTAATCTATTTGGATTCCACGATAGTTTTTTAACCATCGTGAAATAGACAAAATTGACATCAAATACAGGTAAAGAGGGATATTCCATGGCGGTTTTCAATAAAAACCGTCGTGGAATAGTCATATACCACGACCATTTTTAGCAAAAATGATCGTGAAAAATTCTTCACCAGGAAGTTTCCACAACCGTTTTTGCTAAAAACAGTTGTGGAAAGTTCTTCGCCAGGAAGATTCCACGACTGTTTTTCACAAAAACGGTCGTGGAAAGATTACAATGAAAAAAAAAATTCACAATTCATGCTATTTCCCATAAGTGGCAAATTCCGTGTGTTATCCATTGCACAGTCCAGATTAAAATAATAACTAATGATCAATTAATTTTGTATCACAATGTACAATAATTATTACAAAAATATATACTACATTACAAAATTTATAGATTGTCTTCTAACTATATTGAAGGAATTGCATTACAAAATTAACCAACTCTTGCATTACTAAATCATCTCAACATCGATATAGAAAATCAAGGTTATTTCTCACATAAAGAATAAAACAAAATATCCGCATTCAACATAACCTTCTTGTAGAGGACATCGAACAGTATCAATCAATGTTTCATAGTTGTGTCGCTTTCTTACTCCTTTGCCCATCAAAATCTTATAGTCATTAAGTGCCCTAACAATTTAACAAAGTTCAAAACAATTAAAATAAGAATAATGTAACGTCAAATTACAATTTGGAACATAAAAATATACTTACAACTTAATTAGGTCAAACTTGTAATATGTAAAAGCATAAATCACAAAATCAACACTTTTTTCCTGAAAACAATCTAAACCAAATCCTCACCTAAACATTTTAAATCAATCTAAAACTAATTCTCACGCAAACACGTAAATAACATACAATCGGGCATTTTGCCAAACATGTAATATGCAAAATTATAATCAAGTTATCAAAACTTTTTTTTCCAGAAAACAATCACCCAAAATCACAAACACAATTAACAATTACCCAAAATCACAAACACAATCAACCAAATGGTCTTCAAAATCATAATATCTGCTGCATAAGAGAGAGCAAGAGAGAGAGAGACTTACCAATTCCACGGGTGTGGGTGCTGGTGAGGCAGTAGAAGGGTAGGCGGCGGAAGATGGGTTTTGAGGAAGAGATTGGAGGGAGGAGTCATGGCAGAGATTGGAGGTGAGAGTGGGAAGGAGAAGCACGAGAGAGAATGAATGGTGGAGTCGCGGCCGGTGGAGATTAGAGGTGAGAGATACAGGGTGAGGGGGCGGGAGAAAATGGAGGGAGGGCGGCAGAGATTGGAGGCGACGTAAAGAAGGAGTGACACGAGAGATAATGGAGGGAGAAGTCACGGAGGAGGAGATGGGCTTTGAGGGAAAGATAGGAGGCGAGAGTGAAAGAGCCATGGGAGAGAATGAGTTTCGGGAGAGAATGAGGGTTTTTTTTTTTAATTTATGCTCTAAAACCCGCGACCAAAAATATAAAAAAAAAATTTAAATTTAAAAATTGAAAATTCTTGTTTCCACGATTGTTTTTAAAAACCGTCGTGGAAGCTTCGGCTTCCTCGACCGTTTTCGGAAACCCAGTTTCGCGCTATGTTTTTACCGTGTGTTTTTACGGTACTTTCCACAACCATTTTTTAAAAATGATCGTGGAAGCTCCGTCGTAAAATCTACATTTTGTAATAATGAAAGTGGTCTAATATTCTTATATTCTATTACTATTGTTGTATTTTCATAATGTATGATTCAGATTTCTTTTACCCTTAACAAGAGTCAACTCTGCATGAAAATATATTGGAAAAAAAAAAGTTCAGGAATAAATATTGAATTTGGTTGATACCGAATGATATGGTCACATGGTAATCGTGCATTAACCCTCGAGTCTCACATGTTTTGCATCCATATTATTAGTTAATAATATAATTATAGTCATAACAATCATTATAAAAATAATTATAATTATTGTTGTGCCCATATTATTGAACGTGCAGTACTGAAGAATTTTTATAATGAATGGGAAAAAGAACTGCATACAATGCAATACTATTGATAGAATATAATATTAATTATACAAATCCACTAGCAGATCCGTTTTGCTTTTTCTTTTCATCGCTTTTATTTTTTTTAATGTTTTAAAGATGACGATAGAAATTCATGTTTGTTAACTTGATCCAGACTATATGTGGCATTGAAGAGCAAAGATCAAGGCATCAAGAGTTTCATCCTCATGAAAAAAGTACTTTCGAAAGGAAAAAAGAAAAACAAGGATGAAAATATTTGTTAGATTGAAATATTTATTTGATTTGTTTAAATTTTTTATTTAACTTTTTTAGTTAAGTCCTATTTAAAATAAAATAGATTGAGAAGACTAATCTTGATATATTTAAAATTTTAATTGCTTCAGAGAACATTCTGTGACTGATTTTATAAACACCTAGGATGTTTTGGCATAATCAGTATTTGGGCTAGATAGAGTATATCCCCTAAAAGAATTAAAGAAACTTCAAATGATAAAACCTGATGAACAACGGAGCTCGTGTGTTTAATGCTCTGCATCAAACTTGCGAACCCGTCCAAACCACCTACCCGTCCCATTTCACCCCACCAGTATGTGGACATAAGGTCATGTCATCACCCTCCTTTTTTCTGGAAAGGCTTCCAAACTTGTTGTCAACATTGATGGGTGAGATGGTTTTCGATTTCTATTTGACGTGTTCAATCTACTCACCCGTCATTTTTTTTTTTTAAGAATTATTTGTCTCTCGTATAAAACGTTTATATATTCTTTTCTTCTTATATTCTTTTTTCTTTTGGTGTGTTCCTTGCTCTATCCTGTTGAATTGTAGAATAGTATAGGAAATCATGCAGTCTAATATCACAAATGTTTTAGTCAAAATTTTATACACGTATATCTATATCACATCTGAATATCAATTTTTGATTGCATACTGTTCTCTGTGTGTGTGTGTGTGTGTGTGTAGTGGATCAAATAGCAAAGGATGCACCATTCTAGCATCATTAAAATTAAAGTTAGAAATTCCTTTTAAAAAATTAATGGTAGAAATAATACAATAAGGAACAAAAAATGAATGATTTTGAGTCATGTCTCACAAAAACTAAGAGAATTTCAATATAAAACCAAGATTACGTCTGCCCGAACCATATTTTGGCTGGTACAAATATCTTTCCCGTTAAAAAGTAAAAATAGGTATAGAAAAAAGTAAAATACAAGCCAAATTAGTTATCTACATTATAATTAACATGATTTTTATAATTTGAGACAGGGAGATTTAAATATGAGTCCGACAAAATATATGTCTACGAGTCCTATGTGTATATTATAAGGGAGTTAGAGGTAAATAGCTTTTTTTTTTTTTTAATAAGTTTTTTAATAAATGTCTGAAGTTTTTAAAAATTAGTTAAAAGGTCCTTTTTTTAAAATAGTTAATTTTTATGAATGGTTAATCAGTAATTGACCTATTAATATTGTTAATTTGATCAATCAGTTATTGACTAGGTCAATCACTGATTGACTATAACAGAAATCATCAGATTTCATAGTCAATCACTGATTGACCAAATATAGAAAATGACAAACAATCATTTTGTTAAATAAAAAAAAAGTTCGGCCATATATTAGATTAGGTGACTAAAAAAAACCACATATCATAATTCTCTATATTATAATTATTAACTCGATAATATTTTAATCATCCATTTTTTTTTTCAAAGATAACTGTTTAATCAACGTTTTTAATATTGTACTCCACACAAACACACGAGTTAAGATTCATGGTTCTTCCCTCCTGATCATTTCTGCTACAAGCTCAATGTGTATGTATATATCACTTCCAAAAAATGATTATGGGCGATGGAGTGGTTATTCGAGATTCAAAAGGTTTTGTTATAACTGCTTTCACTAAAAAGTTTGATGAAGCCTCCTCCATATGTGAAGTAGAAGCTAAAGTTATCTCTACCAATCTTTTATGGGCTAATGATGTTGGTCTAAATCTCTAATTTATGTAGTCAGATACATTGATAATAGTCTAAACTTTGAAGAATTGTTCGTCTTACTCTAATTAGTTTAGACTTTTATTATCAGATGTGTCTAACGGATTATCTGTTTTTTTTTTTTTTTTTCAGAAATTAAGTTATGTCATGTGAATGGGGAAAACTAATAGAGATGTCTATTACCTTGACATCTTACACTTTTAATATAGATGGTGAGCTTATTTGGTTGGAGGATTCACCTCCACCTATAAAAATTGTTATTGTAGCATACGCTTCTTGATTGTAATAATAGATTTTATGTTTTCAAAAAATAAAAATAAAAATTTGAATGGTTCTTCTTAATTAGTAAACTGCTTTAATTCCTTGGCCATTCCTTTCTTTCCCAACTACTATTAAACAACAGGAAACGACGAACATTCTGTCAATTTCTATCCAAAAGAAGTTGATGACGATATCAAATTCTACATGCCCCAAACTAATATAAAAGTTTTAAGCCTCCGTTTGGTAAGTTGGTTGAAAATGAAATTTTTTTTTATTAGAATTAGTTAACTTTTTAAAAACTAGTTATAAATTTTATTGATTTAAAAAAAAAAAAGATAAAAATTGATATGAAAAGTATAGTTTAATTAGAATTAAATTTAAACATCAAACGGAAGCTTAATTTTTTCTAGGGCCTTTATCCACTTAAGTAATAATAAAATTGCAAAACTATGTGCTTTTGTGACCCAGCTTGAACATATCCATCACTTTAATTTTTTTTTTCCCCCGAATATGTCACTCACTACTATGTATAATAATAATAATAATAATAATAATAATAATAATAATAATAAAGATGACGATGATGATTAGGATATATGATCACTATAACTTGTAATATATTCAATCGATTGCTAATTCTCTTTCTTTCTTTTTCAATCAAATGGATAGCTTACGTTTTTCCTTCTTTCTTTTTTAAGATAAAAAGGGACGGCGAACATTAAAAGTAAATTCATCTGATTATCACATAGTCAAACTGTGGGCTAATTATTTTTTTCTTTTTTCTTATATCACTGTTATCTTCCTCTCAAAATCCGACAATACTTAAAATTCTAATTAACAGTTTCAGTATTTTCATTGTAAATGAAGATTTATGTCCCTTTCTATCTCATTTTATAAAACTGATGATTAATTTAATCCACTGAGATCTTAATATGCTTGTGATTACCTGATTATAAGATTTATTGCTTTTATGTGTTTTTTGAATGGTTCACTGTTAGATGTGGCTTTTAAGTGTCGAATAAAAAACTTTAAAAATACGAAGATCAACATAGACCTTTTGAAAAAATTAATACAAAAAAAATTTACCAATTTAGAGAGCCTATAGTATAAGTGGAGGGCCTTTTTGAAAAAGTCAAAGATTCATTTCTCGTGGATTTCAATTTTCTCACTTTTGCGGAATAAGACAGTACACGAAAAAATCCTCTATATACTTTAGTAGAAGTAATAATTTTAACTTTTTTTTTTTTTATATAATGGATTGTTTTTTATATTAATCTTGGTATTTTTACAAGATTATTGTTGTAAATATGTGTTACTGTTGAATCAGTTTTGTTATTTAAAAAAAAAAAAAGGCCATGTGTAGATGTTAAAAGTTATTCTTTTGCCTTTTAATTTCTTATGTTCATCTTTTGGGTTCAATTGATAGTGGCCAATATTTTCTCCAGTCTTGTTTGGAAACATAATTGCTGTTACTTTATTCTATGGGCTATCCTATTACTCATTCAACATCATCACAAAACATAAATGTTCTTAATTTCCCTCCATGCTTGATTTTTAAAAATGTCAACAGGAACGGGCTAGTAAACAATAAAAATCATTGGAGAATAACAACCGCAATTGCAATAGTGATATATATATATATATATTACTATTGCAATTGCGGTTGGTATATAGACACAAACAAACATATATGTTTATCATCCTTTTTATGATAACTAAAGAGTAAGCCGATTTTTCGGACTCATAATCGATCTCTGAAAAATTTTAGGCATCTCATTTTTTTGTCCACTCAAAGATGTATATATTCATAGCATATCATAATAATAATATCAATGAGAATGACTAAATTATTAAATTAGTTGGGTAGATTAAACAATTTGATATGATTATATGAATGAATAATATGGAACAAAGACAAGATATCAATATTTGACTTAAGGGTTTTCCTGACTAAGAAAATTGGATTCAACTCCTATGTCTGCTTATTCATGTCCATTTTATGTTTCTCTAATAATATCATGACACGTCAATTAAAAATGTATGTTTAATTATAATATCATATCGCATAAATCATGTTAGTTAAACACGTGTCATAATATTATTAGAGAGATGGGAATAAGGACACAAATAAGAGAACATCTGAACCAAATCCCAGAAAATTGGGTGCCTTGCTATCCCTTTTACATCTTTTTATATTCATGCCGCAACTTAATTATGATTGGGATTTATCAACACTAACTTTTTCTTGCACATTTTTTTACATTGCGTAAATGATTCAAATATCGTGTAAATTATTATTAAGAAACTTTAATTTTTTTT
This sequence comes from Ficus religiosa, assembly GCA_024759925.1. NCBI lineage: Eukaryota > Viridiplantae > Streptophyta > Magnoliopsida > Rosales > Moraceae > Ficus > Ficus religiosa. The sequence continues at coordinate 8,713 of JAFMPE010044435.1, read as the reverse complement.
TAAATCCTAATCACTCCTTATTATTGTTATTTTGGTTGAAAACCCCAATCACTTATCTCACCTTAACCTTCACGCCGTCCCAACTCAGCCCACCCCTGATTCCACCCCCACTCCTGTTCTAACAACATTTGAGAATGTATTGCATATCAAATCAAGAAAATCAACTACATGAAAACAAGTATATGACTTATAAATTATACTTCTTAATAGCAAGTTTAAAATTTCACTAGAATTCCTCACACCATCCCTAACCCCGCGCTTATTACGATCCTAACGAAATTTGAGAATGTTTTACATACCAAATCAAGGAAATCAACCACATCAAAATAAACAGTTGAGTCATAAAGTTTAATTATTAATAGAAAATTCAAAATTTCATCAAAAATCTCAAACCAAAAAAAAAAAAAAAAAAAAAAAAAAAAAAGGGAGATCCGAGGAGGAAATCTGCCTTGCGTGGCTATGGGTGAGGCCTATCGTGGGTTTCAGCCTTGTGAAACTAAAGCCGCCCTGTCTCCAATCCCTAAGCGTGCCTTTTAAGCCCAAGTCTACCAAGCATTGTCCTCACATGCATGTTGACGGAGATACGCAATACAAGCTCCCTCCCCACCCCATTATCGTCAAGCATCTACGTCAGTCATGCTAAGCAAAGAATAAAGGTACATGATCAGTGGCCGGGATGGCAGTGGGAGTGGAAAAGGTCTGGGTGGGGGCGGGGGTCGGAGTGGGTTTTTTGAATCTTTTGTGAGAGAATTAGGGGTTTTTTCATTTTTCCTCTTTTTTTTTTTTAATTTTTAGTTTAGGTTTTTTGAATCTTTTGTGAGAGAATTAGGGGTTTTTTCATTATTCCTCCTTTTTTTTTTTAATTTTTAGTTTATTTTTAAGGGGTTTTTTTTTTTTTTTTTTTTGGAGATCTTTCATGGTGGTCATGTTAATGTGTAAAGTGGGCGCTTGTGGCCTCCTTCGGTTGGTCCAGTTAGCATCAATAAGATGCAACACCAAAGGGATTATGAAGCTATTTCAGGAGGTCGAGCACCAAACAAACTCATGCCTGTGGAGTTGGGCATTTTTTTGGAGTGCTTTGTTTTGTAAGCCACAATGTTGGCCCTTATTGAGACAAGCTATAAACTCATCTGACCCCAAACAAAGCAGTTTCAAGCAATCATGGACCAATGCGAAAAAAACTAAAAGGCCTATACACGTTTGTGATTTTTCAGTTTGTACACCCATTGATTGGTGGGCATGTTAAGTCTTTGGACCTCTTTTAAACAAAATGGGTTTCAATGGACTCGTTTTACTTGAACTCAATTGGACTCCTTTTTGTTAATTGAGTTCCCTCGTTTTATTTTATTTTTTTTTCTTTTTCTTTTTTTTTTTTTTGTTTTCTGAACATCTTTTATTAGTTTGCTTGTAGCAAATCTGTTGCTCCTCCTGTTTCTATTCTCTTGTTTTTCTACTCCCCTTCTTTTATTTGTTTCTCTTTTCTTCCTTCTCATTTTCTTTTCTTTTTTATCTATTTTATCTCTACTTTTTGGAGACCAACCACCGTCATTTTTTTTTATAACCACAATTAACACCTTGGGATATAAACACTAATGAATATGAGTAAAATATTTAGAAATTTATAAGCTTTTTAAAGAATTTTATTTCAGGAGATAGGTTTCAATGTTTGTATAGTTATGTTATTTTATTTTATTTTTTTACTTGCATAATATTGTTTTGGAACATGCATGATACTTGATCAAATAATAATATTATTAAAAGATATTTGAAGTATTTTTCATGATTTTATATTGTTTTATTTTATTAGTTTAGTCATTATTTGCGCTCCACTAAATTCAAATCTTAAATCCACCACCGGTTTCAAGGGCGGCACCTATGATGATTCCAGTCCTGTTTGTACGAAAACTCCTCATAAAAGGGGATCTTGAGATTGAGCACAATGCGAGATAGGAACTTGAATGGTTTTTATGGACGAAATCCTAATGGTCCATGGAGTTTGAATATGGTTTTCTTTGTTTAGGAAGAGGCAGGGGGCTGAGATGATGAAATCATTCTTTTCTCACAAAACCTAGAACCATGACCCTATCATCTTTGTTCCAATCTCGTCCTACTCATCTTCTCCCATCAAGTTTCTACCATGGGCAAGATCAATGGTCCAACGATTGACGGAAAAACCAGCCCACGACAACGGCAGAGTTTCTCCGTCTCCGTTGCTATGAAAATCACCATTTTCCATCAATCAAATCCTGCGAAGAAAGAAGCTCCAACAATCAATAAAATTTTTTTTCAAATTTGCAAATTTATTTTCAAGTGTTCTCAAAACTCCCCTTCCTAATTCAAGACTAACGTTTTGTCTCATTTAATGGGCTTAAGCCCAAATGATTCCACAAAACATGGAATTAGTGTCGAAAGCCCAAAAGGGAAGAAAGAAGAGGTGAGAATTCGGCAGGGAGTGAGAGCGCCGCGAAGTAGAGAGGGAAAAAAAGAGGTGGATTTGTGCTACTATTAAAATGAAAAGCATATTTATGGAACTATAAATAATCTAAATAACTTAGAGTGAAAAAATGTTGTTACTCGAAAATATGCTAGTTGAGTCAATAACAGGTTGACATAATTAATTAATAAGTTGTGTTTGGGGTTAGTGCGTGACATAGATTGATATGTATCAACACGGTCAACTACATATGTTATTCACAACCTAAACATAGTACACAACCTAACTATATATGTTATAACATAAAAGTAATGCTAAGAAAACCGCTCTAATCCCAACTTTTGAATGCCAACTCATATGTTGGTGAGTTGTTATCTTTTAATTGATAGATACAATAAAAGAATGACAACTCACATATCAAATGGGTTTATGCTAAAAAGTTAGGATTAGAGTTCGTGTCTTTAGTATTTTTCATGACATAAAAGTTTATATAATTAACTATATACAAGTAACATGAATTTTAAGAATTTGTTAGTAAACTTCACTTGTTTTTCATAAAAAACAATGATAAGTTGACTAATAAACATGTTAAAAGTATCACAATCGTGTTAACTAAGTTATTATTGTATCAATTAATAATTTAAATAGGTTATGCGAGTTGACACAATTAACACAATTAATAAACGGATCATGCTTGGTTTGAAACTTTTTTACATGTTTAATAAATGAGTAATGTTTGGACTGATATTTTCTAATAAATGGATTGACACGAATATGAACAAATTACCACTCCGAGATAGGCTACTTACCACTTTCTCCCAAGATTAAGAGGTGAAAGTTTGTTGGTGTCAGTCCAAATTATATGAGGTGAATATTTGTGATGCGCTCTTTATTTCTTCATTCCTAATGTCATCTCTCTGATACCTTATTAGGTGAGAATTAGACTTTTTCTTTTGGTGCTTTGTTGAGATTTTGTTGAGATTTTCCATCTTTTTGGATGATAGCATCATTCGTAATCTAAAATGTCCTATTATATGCATATATTTATTTATAAATTCATGAGCCTCTAATTGTATTTAGAGAAAACTTATTAAATTCATAATTAGTATATAGTAGAATTCGCATTGGAGGGTTTTCCGTCTAAAAATTAGTATCTCACTAATTCACTTTTTCTTATCAATCGCGTTTCCTAATTTGGTTGACGTATTAATATTATATCACAAATAGACTCCTCGATTCCTCAATGTTACGTCAATGAACTCTTAAACAACATCATCAACATGACACCCATCTACGTATACAAATGACGGGGAAAAACATGTCTCACCCTCGTATTATAATCATTTAGTACTTAAACAAATACTAATAATAATAATAATAATAAATATTAATGTATCATATTTTTATTTGTAAATGTAATCAATTAATATTGTAATACTTTAAATACTTACTAATAAAAATATGACAACTCATTTGCTACATATGTTGGTATTTAAAAATTGATATTAGAATTGATGTTCGTAGCATTTTTTTTTATTATTATTATTATTATACTTATACAAAACTACTTCAATGCTGCCATATCATGAGTTTTTTTTTTTCATGAAATATATATTGATATTATCACAAAATTCCATATAATTTTGCTGGAGATATTTCAGCACTGGTTGGGAATTTAGAATTAATGATGATGGATTTCTTTAATTTAATCATAAAATGAGAACATTTTAGTAATAAATAAATAAATAAAGACCCTGCCCATGCAATGTGCTGGTGCCATAACTTAATGTTTGAACTTTTTTATCTACCCAATATAGAAAAAGAAACGGAATGAAATGAAATAGAAAATGAACTAAAAATATCACAAAATTTCTTTCAGGACAAAATGAGATTTTTTTTTTTTTTTTGGGAGGGGGCGGCGGGGGCGCGGGGCGGTGGTGATGTGGGCGGCGGCGGGGCTGAACTTTAAAAATTGTACATCCGAAAAGCCCACAAAATTATGTACCGGAGTTTTTCTTTTTCTGAATAATAAAAAAAAAGTTAATTATTAAGGATGTTACATTATAAAACATATCGACAAGTAGGACTTAAATTAAAATTATCAAATAACAAACCTTTAAGATATTATGAAAAAGAAGAAAATAATGGACATATTTATTGTTGTACTGCTCATTGATGTTAACCCTAAGATTTTTTCCGTGAAAGACCCAAACTATGGCTTTTTTTTTTTTTTTTTTTTTCCGAATAACGGACTATGGCTATTACTTCTAGAAGTTCATATGCACCTACTTTTTGGCCATGTGTATCAAACACCATTTTTTTTTCCTTGTTTTTGTTTTGTTTTAGATTTTTTTTTTTAATTTTAAACAAAGCATGATCTTTTTGTTGCTTATATTAATCAAAGATGATACAATCAATCAGTCCATCAACACGTAGCAATTTTTCGAGCAACATCATTTTCTTTTTTTAGTAATTGACATTATTAGTTTCTAAACTATTTTTATGTTGAACGATTAAATTTTTATAGTTTTTAGGCTTCGTTTGGTTCGTTAGTTTGAGTTGGAAATTTTAAATTTCAATAGTAAATTTTTTTGAATTTTCAAAAAAGACAAAAAACTTTTTGAGAAAAAGACAAAAACTTTTTAAGAAAAAGACAAAAAAAAAAAAGTTTGAGTTTGACAGTTTGAACCATGCAACCAAACATGCCCTTAATTTCCTTACCATGTCTAAAATTAACTATGGGCTTTAAAATCCTCACGAATTTTGTACTTGATTGTCGCATGGAATGTTTATATAAGGATATATATATATTTTTAAATAACACTACTTAAGAAAAACAAATTAACCTTAATTTCTTTTTTTTTTAACCTTAATTTCTTGATAATCAAACTTTACCCCTAAAACGGGCTTTTATTAAACATTAGGGGATAGAGCACGTGTCCTTCCAAACCCAAGTCCATCCAATCCGACTACGTGTCGGAGCGTTCCTTTCCATAATATCATTTGTTGCTTAAACCAATTATTGGACATGGACGTTTGAAACATTTTATTTGCCAAGTGTATATTCGAAACTAATTTTTCAAAATTTTTTAATCATAAGGAGGTTATTTCAAAAATTTAACACAAAATTAGGGATGTGTCATCAATTTTGCAAACATTGAAAACAGTTCAAGGACTTGATTGTCTAAACTAAAAATACAAGAACCTAAATCAATTACTAAACAACTCATTAATTATACTTATTACCATTTTTTCTTTAATTGGATTCTAATATTAGTGCCATTTTTGTGGATGCCAAGCTAATGAGTTTCACGTTGACATTATTTTATTCTAGTACGCTTCTTTATTTGATCTATCTCGATTGAGTTGAGATCGACTAAACAAGGCCTAAAGGTGATCTGAGCAAGAAAAGGCTAAAAAGGACAAGTGGAGCTATCCTAAATTTCTTATTTAATTGACTGTTTAATTAATTATTTTGTATCATATCATTCCAATTTAAGAGTTTAATCACATAAAAAACACTGGATACTAAAAATAATGAATCAAATTAATTATTTATCCAAATAATATTTAGGAGATAACGGGAAAATGAGATAGTAAACCTGAACTGAAAAAGGTCAAAATTAAATTTCTAAAATCATGGGCATGTGAAATTTTTAGGCTTTTATATTCAAAAGCTCTTCTGGAATTGCAGTACAGCTTCTCTATATGAAGAGCTTCTACAAAACATGAGAAAAGATTTTGGAGTTTTAAACGAACTTGTTATTTGTTTTTTTTTTTTTTTTTTTTTTTAGCAATAAATGTAAAAGAAAATATCGTTTGTGTCTCAAAGAGCTCTTTACAATGCACTATCCAATGGGTATAAGTTAATAGTTTTTGCTTCTTTTCTTTCGGTGTATGTTAAGCATAAAAAAATAAAAAAAATAAAAAATAAAAAAAAGGTTTAAAGAAGTCTTAAATAACTTATTTATTACCTTAAAAAAAAAAAAAAAAAAAAAAAAAAAAAAAAAAAACCCTCTCAAAAATTGAAAGTGATACTTGTCGAAAATTTTTCTAAAGATATAGTGGGCATTTTGTGTAATCAATTGAGTTGGATTGCTTGAAAAGTACATGAAACGCTCATCAAATCAAGTTAGTGGGTGGGCTCTCTATGCTTGTAGACTACTTAAAAGTGACCCAAGTACTCTATTTGAATTATTACTTGGCTTGTAACTATTTCTTACTGAATGAAAAAGAAGAACAATCATGTCTTCACGTCTCTAGACCAACGTCATAATAAGAAGCTAATGACATAATAAATGAATTGGTAAAGGATTTGACTCAAGAATCCAAAGCTCAATTAGTTAACTTGCTGGTTTTGCATGATTTTCTATATAAGATTTTTTTTTTTTTTAGGTAAATCATTACCCACATTGTGATCTACTAAATAACAAATGTTCCTAGTATGTAGCTAAGCCAATCTTGCACTTATAGTCATGTAGCAAAAAGAAAAACATAGCATTTATTTATGTAATTAACTGCCTTAAAATTTATAATATTGACTCAGGAGAAACAAATTTTTTTTGTTATTACACATTTTTAAAATATATTTTTTAAAGTCACTGTTATATTATATTTGTGCTACCCTTTAATTTCAAAGTTTTGTGCTTACTAATTGTCCGTAAAAAATAAAAAATTTAAAAAAAAACTTTTTTTTTTCTTTTCATGTAAACACTGGCTCATTTTATAAACTGATCAAATCATCAAGCAACTCTAGAGTATCTCATCGAGCCAAAAAAGCTCAACGTATTGAGCAAAACAGAAGGTTTGTTTGACATTCAATATCATTTTAAACTAAACTATATTTTTTAATCATGGTTTTTGTCTTTTTGTGAAAAAGTTTTTTGTCTTTTCTAAAAAAGTTTTTTTGTTTTTTCTGAAAAGTCAACAAAAATTATCATTGAAACTTAAAAATCTTAAACTAAACTTATTCATCAAACACTCCCAGAGACGAGCTAGTGTGTGGGCCATGCTATTTGCCCAACGAGAAATAGCGCAACAAGTACCACCACCAAACACATTCAATAAATTAAAAATATCCTCTACAACCAAACCTACTGGAGCAAAAGGACTTGGAAGGTTGCACGCTTTAACTGCTTGGACTGCATCACTCTCCAAAGATGTAATTTGCAAGCCATTATCAGTAGCGTACTTGGAGACTTTGTTCATGTAATTTGGTCACGAATATAATCCTTTCGTGAAAAACTGTCCTACCCCATAATATATATATATATATATATATATATATATAAACAAAAAGTGTAAAATGATACTCCGTCCGATATCTATCTCATATGTTATACATCCAAAACTAATCAATGTTACATCTTTTTACTATAATTATTGCATAAAATAATAACACGTTATATTTTTCTCCTCCTAAACATACCCCGCTAAACCTTGCTTAACAAGTGGAGGGGTTCAAAATCTTGGATGGTGTTTAGTTTTGTTTCCAAGTTATTTTGAAAATGTTTCCACACGCCTTTTAAGATGCAAAAATAAAAATTAATGTTTCTTAGAAAGTATTTTTTTATCAAATGCTGTGAAAACGAAAACGAAAACAAAAAATGGTGATTGGAGTTTTTGTGGAGGAAATGAAAATTGGTTAAATTTTCTCATTTCTGTTTTCATTTTTAAGGCCTTATTACTTAATTAATATGTGTTTTTATAAACATATCCAAACACAACTCACCCTTTTTTTATACCCAAATCAATCTTTCTAAAAACATAACCACACACAATTTGGAAATAATCTCCGTATTATTTCCAAAGTATTCTCATTTCTATTTTCATGCCAAAAACAAACTTATTTTTAAGACAAACAAAAACAATACAAAAAACCACCTTATATCCTAATTTGAAACCTAAAATGTTCTTTTTTTAATTAATAAATTGAGTGTTCAAAGTTCCCATACAGAAAGGGAGGGGGAAAAAAAGAGGAAATATTGTTAAAAGCAAGAAAAAAAAAAAGGAATAAAATTGAGGAAATTAAAGACAATTAAAGAGTGGATACATTACTTGAGCTATTTGAAAACCTAGGGTGGGAAAACAACGTGATACGATGAAGCAGCCAAGTTAGCAAATGAACAGCTGCCGCGTGGCAAATTCTAGTATTTTTTACGCGCACGTATGCGGCGAAAACCGACAGATAGACGTTAAATAGATAACCTAACCGTAACACGTGTATTTCACAAAATGTGCCACGTCATACCTTTAGTTATTCATTTCCTATTTATTATT
>JAFMPE010044434.1:486-15499 GCA_024759925.1 Ficus religiosa | reverse complement strand
TTCCGATGACAGGTGACCGACGCTCTGCTACCTCCTCCAGAAGTACCCGAAAGTAATTCTGAACCGCAGCCATCGCCAACCTGCATTTGTGGAATCTGCAGAAATCAATTGGTTGAAGAGACTTCAACAAAATGTGGTCACATTTTCTGCAAGGACTGCATTCACGCAGCATTAGCTATTCGACGAGAGTGCCCGACCTGCCAGAAAAGGCTTCGCAGGACAGACACCTTCAGGGTGTACCTTCCGAAGCTGAGCTAGAATGACTTTTCCGCCCCTTTCGTAGCGAATTCGGCAAGTGTTCCTCTTTTCACTACATGCTAATCTTAATGGTCTTACGCGGTAGAAATAAGAAAATGTGACTGATCAAGATGCTTTATTTTCCTCTCATTCAGGTGTTCGAAAACATTGAGATGTCGGGTTGTTTTCTTGGAGTACAAGCAATCACTCTGAATGTTCGGTACACAGATTGGCCTTGGTTTGTTTGATTTTAGGGAACCTTGATTGCATTTTCGTTTCAGATTCAACACATGTTGGTTAACAGAGTTGATTGTTATCTTCATTAAGCGCGTTGGAAGCCGTTTAACGGTCAAGAATTAGTTCCTCAATTTTGTTGACAAAAGAGATTAAAATCAATCAAAACTCCGGGTTTGGCTTAATTCCATATGTTGAACCTCCTTTTTTTTTTTTTTTTTTTTTTTTTTTTTTTTTTTTTTTTTTGCTATTTAATGATTTATACCTTGAATTTTATTTTCTCAAGAATTTATTTTTGAAATCGAAATTGATGGAAATTTTGAAATTTTTTTTCTAGGTCAATAACTGATTTTGAACTTGAATTGACGAATTTAATCTTGTAATTAAGCCTAAAATCGAATACACTAATTAGGGATTCTGTTTTAAAAAAAATAGAAAACAAAGGAAGAAACTTGTTGGAAATAGATCCTCAAGAGGGTCAAGACAAGAGAGGACTCCCTCTTGAGTGAATTTTAAAATGAACATGGAGAGAGAAGAAGAGTAAGCAAATTGTCCAATTTGATTGGATAAGTATTCATTGAAATAATGGATTAGAAGCTAAAACTAAAAATATAAGTTTTTTTTAATTCTTTATTTATTTTTTTAGATTGAAAAATGACAACAGCAAAATCAATCCTATTCAATAAAAAGTGTGGTACATGAAGTTTCAATAATAAAATGCAGTTTATCTTTCCAATTGGTCTTTTGGATAGCTTGTTATGTATTATTAGCTTATTGATTTTAATGTCCATGATATAAGATTGGATGGGATGCAATATTAGAAATCCAACCTACGTTAACTGTTAGGGAAGTGGCTGCATGAACAATCTAATAGTAATATCATATGTGAATCCATCACAAGATGACAAGTTCGAATTTCTCAATTTCAAGTTCAAAAAAAAAAAATAATAAATAAATAAAAGATTGATGAACACAAAAATCTAATGGTCTAGTATATGGACTAATGTTAATTCATTTAATTAAGTTTAACGAAAAGGAAAACAAATAAAATGAATACAAATATCAAAAAAATTACGACAAATTTTAGAGAAAAAAATATTTATAGCATATGTTTTTATATTTACTGTAAATAATTTACGAGAATATTATAAACTAATTATGTCAAAAATATGTTTTCTAAAAGAATTATTTAATCTAAATATGTTATTTATTTCAAATATATTTGAAATGTGAATTTACCGTAAATACTATCAAAAATGCTATTTACTTCTTTTTTCCAAAAAAAAAAATTGAGGGTCGAGATATTTGAAGTTTATATCTTTTGATGGAATTGGGTGTATTGATAGATTATGCTTGTAATCATAAAAAAGAAATTTAACATTTTCTTGAACGAAAGTATTATAGTGATGTCGATTAAATAATTAAGTTAATTACATTTTTTTTTTGGGAAAGGATTTTTAATTATATGTTTTTCTTTATACAAGCATTTACGAAGTAGTTCAAAACATAAAAATAAGTTAAGTTAAAAAAAAAAAAAGTTAATTGAAAAAAAAAAAGAAAGAGATCGAAAATAGGGGAGACTTGGAGTATCATACTGGAGCCCAAGCCCAAGTCCAACTCTAAGCCCACCAGTTGAAGCCTACTTTACCTGCTTCTTCCATTTCAAAACCAGAAAAGGATTTCGGAGGCCAGTGCGTAATGGCGGGAGAAGTAGGAGAGAGAAACTCCAGAGCTAGAGAGAGAAAGAGAGAGGAGTTCATCTGGACAACGTCATGGAGATCGTTCCTCCTTCTTCAGAACCCCTCGACCTTGACACCATTCGCAGGTCTCTCTCTCTCTCTAAATATATACATATATATACACACACAAATACGTATATTCAAACTTCGATTTCGAGTTCATTTCTCACAAAGTTTTGATCTTGATTTTTTTTTATGAAGTCGAGCAAGAGAGCTTGAAAACATGCTCAGGAATTTGGCAGACGATGATTCGGAGCTGAGCCGTTCGGATTTGCAGAAATTGCTGAAAGATTGTGTCCATAATGTTCAGGTATTCTGCAAATTCGTACGCTTAATTCTTCTCGCAATTTTTATCTGAGATTTGTGGTTCGAAATAATGGACGGAAATGGGAAATTTACAGACCAGAATGGAGGAAATAGGATCGTTTTGGTCGGATGTTGGTTTCGCTGAAGATAAAGACTTTGGTAAGTCTTCTTCATCTCTTAATAACGGAATGGACTACTTTGTTTAGATTCTTCAACTCGTTGAAATTGGTAGAGAAAGGGGGAAAAAAAGGGGAAATTTTTGCACTTATGAAGTCCAAAGTGTAATTTGATATTAACAAAATGCAAAGTGTATTGTGATAGTGTCTACTTCCTTATTTCACATATATATGCATATATACACATATATTTACACACACACATTGCATTTTGGATATTCTCAATGTTTTAACACTTTTCCATACCAAAATTTTCTCTCGCTCAATTGCTAATTTTTGACCACTTAAATAAACATGTCGATACTAGTATTTGACTAAAGAGAAGATTCAGATTCGTTATCAAATTAAAAAGTGAAGGTACAATGTTGAGAACATATTTTGGATAAGCTTAAAATGCATGGCAAAAAATGGTAAACAACCTTTTCTTTTGGGAGTTATAGCTGTTCAGATAGTTAAGTGGAGGTTTAAGTATTTGGAATACGCACCAGAAAACGTATAGAAACTTTATGAAGCAGGATTTTAAGTATGGCTAGGATTCCATGTTGTGTCGTCTACAAGTGCATCTGCTATTTGATTCCATTCTCCTCAACATTTTTTAGAGTTACGAGAGATTTTGACATTGTTGGTGGAAGGGAAGATGATTGAAGTTTTTCCCTTGAAAGTTCTAGTGCTATGGAGTTTTTATATAACAACTTTTTGGCTTGGTGGGGAGTTGGAAAGTAAAACAGATGGAGTTCGCGTCCTGCTTTTCCTCCCTGTTCTTGTTATTGCTGCCCAATCTTCTTAAGCTTAAATGTAAAGAGTTCTGTTAATTATTTATTTATTTATTTACTTTTTGGGAATATCTTTTGGTTTACCAAGCTTGATAGTCTAACTTGGGCTGAGAATTTCCTTAGATGCATGCTTGGAACGCTTAGATGAGGAGCTTAACTTTGTGGAGGCTGAAAATACAAGGATGTCTCAAGAAATCGAGGTTCTCACAAGAACTTATGCTGAAGGTAAGAATATGGTTATTGACTGTTCACTGTTCATATCTGTCCAAACTGTACGACATTTTGTATATAGATGTGTGCGTGTGCCCAACGTAGTTATGTTATATTTGTAGATTCCAAGCAATTGGGAATTGAACTTGAAGGTTTGAAATGCTCAATGGATCTAACAGCATTGCAGGTTGGCTCTTCCTTGGGAATTTTATCCCCATTTAAGTGATTTACTTTACAGTTTCCATGCCCTTCCTTTTCTATTTCCTCTATGTGATCAAGAAATCATTATTCGGTATTTTCAAATTGCTTATTGGAATATGATTTTGTAGGATCTGGAAAAAGTAAATATGGGTGTATCCCGTGATTATCCAAGGCATACTGAAGATGGATTGGATTCAATGGAAGTTTGTGGTGACAACAAATTGGAGGTTTCTTCAAACACTGTAACTGCTAAATAATTTTTGCTTCTAGTATATTGTCATGCTTGATAACCTTGTGGTTGCACTTCAAATATGAACATCATTTGGTGTTGCTTGTATTTTGATAATCCTAATATGTTCTTTTTGAGGTGGTTACAATCTGAAGTTTCCCTTCCATTTAATTGACCATTATTAAATATTTTCTGCATACCTTGCAGCTATTGGAACTTGAAAACGAATTAAAGAAGAAAACTACTATCTTGAAGTCTTTAGAGGATCTAGATGTTTCATGTACATGGTAACTCTGCTACAAATGGCTTAGACTTATTGTGCTTTTCCAGATAAATTTATTCTGGTTAATGCTTAATTTGTTCTTCATTGCAGGTTTGATGCCATAGAGCAGATTCAAGATGCATTTACAGGTGTAAAAGTCATTGCACTTGAGGAGAGTGTTTTGTCCAAACAAAAAATTGAAGCCGTCAATGTGCCACTTGAAGTGAGGCACGAGTTGCTAATTGAATTCTTGGAGGGGACCCTGGATCAAAAGAATGTAGAGGTATCATTAAATCCATCATAGTGCGTGATGGAGAACTGTTCTACCATTGTATGTGTACATGAATCTAAGCTATGTGCATATTGCTGCCATCTTTCTACTTCCGATTACTTGAGTATAGAAGATCTATAAAGTATTGTCATACTTATGTCATCAAAGCTAGTCTCGTTATATCATCAAAGCTTAGGTTTTACAAAGATGCAAGAGAAAGAAAAATAAATAAAACCATATATTTGTGTGCTTTAGCTCTCTTTTCTGATTAAATTTTTCGTGTCCGCTGGGTCATGTAGTTTCAAATATTTTCTTTGTTTGAGTGTAAAGGCTACTTGCAGTTTAATTTCTTAAAATCACTGGAAATTGACTTTTTCCTTTGCTCTCATTAATATTTATTGACTGGAGTTGGGTTATAGTTTTTTCTTTTTTCAGTTACGTACTCTGCTGTGTTTCTCTCGACTGTATTTCTCTTGAGAGACATTGTCATACCATATTGATCTAGCAGACTTCTAACTCTTGATGACTCTAGAGATACTACGACAGAATGTTGGTTAGAAAATTGCTGGTTTTATGGAAGATAACAGTTCATAATTTCTTCAACACCTTTAAATGGCAGTTTACCTTAAAGTCCTGTAAGTTGGGATCTTGAGACATGAATGGAGAACCTTTCCGTATATTTGATGAAGGGAGTTCATAGGAAATGGAACGAGGAAGCAGACTACTAAGCTTATTGTCCTACATGATATATAGGTCAGCAGAGAATGGAACTTTAGCAACTTCACGTTGTCATACCCTGTGAAACATTGTCTTTTTTATCTTGTCCTCGCAAGGTTTTTTGATAAGCTCTGTAGTCTTTTGCAGGATGGCCTTCATTGACAAATAATTTTAAATATCTTTATTGTCTTACTATTAATGTTTGGAGCTTAATATTTACTGTAATGTATTAACTATAGTCTATAAGTATTGATCCATTGTCTTTTTTGGTCTCAAATTTATCCGTGACGTATGAGTATATTTTTCAGCCCCTGCGTTTTCTGTGTTTGACTTTTTCAATGGGTACTAAAACTGTATGATTTCCAGATATTTCCGAATGATGCATACATAAACGGTATTCCAAATGCCGCAAAAGATTTCAGGTTTGGTTTCTCAATCCTTTTCTTTTTTCTTAGTTATTCCGTCCTAATGTTTCATTTTGGCTTCCTAAACAAAACAAGATGACTTTTGTTTGCAAATTTATTTATTTATTTTTTACTCTTCAACTTAATCTCGCATGAACCAAACCAACAGCATATCATACATTAGAGATCTATAACATCTGTTTTGCAGAAAATCTTCACTGCAGTGGTTTGTAACAAAATTACAGGACAGAATTGTTTCTTGCACGATGAGGCAACTTGTGGTAAAGAGTGCAAATGAATCAGGGTGAGACTTTTACCCATCACAATTTCGATCTCTTAAATCTTTTATCATTTTCCACTTGTGAAATGGCATTTACTCTGGAAGTTTTAAATTGTTTTCATTGGTTATTGGAAAGATTCATAGAAATGTTTTGAACATAGACGCTTTTTGGAGTACTTTGATTAAGATGACACGATGGTAGCTCATCTGGCTGGGGGAGTTGATGCAGTTATAAAGGTCTCTCAAGGTTGGCCGATATCAGATTCTCCTTTGAAGCCGATATCTCTCAAGAGTTCTGATCATTAGGCAAAGGGGATTCCTTCAACTTCTTTGTCCAAGGTTAAGGTGGGTTTATCTTTATGTTCTTTTATTGGCCATTACTTGGTTCTTTTCTTGTTTTTGATGCATATGGAAATTTTTGATATTTTATTTAAGAAAGTTGGTTTTGGCGTCCTTTTCCATTTCGTGATCGCAAGAGTATATATGTGCACATTACGTGAATTAAGAAGTGGCTTTCAAATTGAATTATTAATAGAAGATTAGTAAACGACATTGGAAGTCATTAATCAATCGAGTTGAGTTTTAATAAGACAGATTCATTGACCAATCTTCCGGTATTGTCCTAGAACTTAGTTTGATTTCGAGAAGAGTGACAACTTCTTTGTGATGCTATTTTTATCTAACCCAACATCAATCTATTATCACTTTTATTTTATTATTAACCGACAGTGTTTGGTTTTCTTTTTTGGTTGCTGAACTTTTGATTCATTAGGAAAGGTTGAATTCCATGGCTATGCAAATTTGCCAGAATATAGCAAGCCTTGTCAATGCTATTGAGAACATACTCGTGGAACAAATGCAGTTGGAACTTGATTCTGATGGTACCCGGAAAAACGGCCAATGACGCTTCTTCAATGGTATCTATATTGTGGCCTTTAAACTTCATTCTAGTCTATATAGTCATCATTGGTTCAAATTGTTCGAAGATTGCTCAAGACGATGTTACATGAATGAAATCTGAGTAAATAGTGTCCTACGTATTAACTGTAATTGGTATATTGTTGTTATTTGGTGATGGCTGTTTACTCTTTGGACTAGAAGAGCGTCTAGATAGGAGTAGATCATATTTGAGTTTTAGTACCCCTTTTCATCCTCAATCGATAGCCAATGCGAGCAAACCATCCAAACCCACAAGACTGTCGCATTCTTATGTAGTGAGTTTAGAAGGAGCGTGGGACACGGAATTTTAAAAATATATGTACATGTATATATACATCAGATTTAGCATGACACCTGAAAACAACTGAAGATTGATTTCATCTTATAGATTACGAAAATAGATGCAAAGATTCTTTAGAAAATGAAAATTGCTCGAAGTTATTAGGAGAGCTATACATGTTAGTGGATGAGATCCCTAGAGTCAATTAATAGGGTTTAGTTTTCTCAAAATAGCTCTCATGAACTGCGTGATGCGCTTTTAGAAAAGAAAATTGAGTCTCTTCGAGATCTATGGACAATCCGACAGAGTATCGTGTAGGCTAGGTCTGCCGTCATAATTGTCGGCTATTTGCATGTTATTCATAATTTCACATTTGAGAAATATGTCTTAGGCCTATTTCTTATGACAGCACGAACCAATTCAGTTCATGAAGACTGCTTCTAAAAGTTAGAAACAAAGTGTATAGATTTTAGCTTGTCGGAAGAGGATTCTTAGAAATGACATGGTGATTTTAATTCCCATACTGTGGCAAAATCATGAGAGGAAAAAGTCACAAGGGAATGTAAAATGAGATAAATGTCAATTACATGACTTGTTCTAATTTTTGAGGACGAAAATGTTATAAGAAGTGGAGAGTGTAATGTCTGGAAAATTCACAATATTAATTCCT
Source organism: Ficus religiosa (assembly GCA_024759925.1). Lineage (NCBI taxonomy): Eukaryota > Viridiplantae > Streptophyta > Magnoliopsida > Rosales > Moraceae > Ficus > Ficus religiosa. Next base: position 7,571 of record JAFMPE010044434.1, on the reverse strand, counting down.
AAATTAATTAAGAACAAAGCTGTGAATTTTATATATTAGGAGCCCATTTTAAAATGTTGTAATTTTTTTTTAACTAAAATGCTAAGAATGAAAATATAAAGTTATGACATATACAAGAAATGGGTACTAATAGTTTTTCTACTAAGAAATTGATTAGAAATTTTTGTTTCCATCAATTACGTAATCACATAAAGAAAAAAGGATGGTGTGATTTAGAGTTGTTAATAATCATATTGAAATGTAATGATCGGATGGCTTACAGTATGAATTTCTGAATTAAACAGAAATCAACACATAAATATCCTGCTATCAAAATACATTATATGTTATTTTTTTAACTACTTATGATAATAATACCATGAATAATAAATATTATATTACGGAATGATTCGAATGTTCTAATAATGTTACGGTGCGCAATAAATGTGAACAATTAAGAAAAAAATTCAAAAAATTTGTGATCACATAAAACATGATTTTAGAATTTGAATAAGCATGTTAAGTTCATGATTTTAGTTATTGTAACAACTTGAAAGAATATTTTAATATGGTTTTGAGACAATTTATGGTTGATAAAATATGATTCTAAACCGTTAAAATTATTCAGAAAAATGTTTCAAGAAAATTGGACTATGCTCTTAGCATGAAATTTGAACTCAGTTTAAAGTTTCAGTCGAACTTTGTTAGAGAGATAATTGACCTTGGAAAGTTTACCAAATCGAAATCAAATCCAAGCCCTTGCCAACCTATCATTTGATTGGATATGGGTATAATTTTTGATTTTTTAGAATAGAAATCAAATCCAAGCCCTTGCCAACCTATCATTTGATTGGATATGGGTATAATTTTTGATTTTTTAGAATAGAAATCAAATCCAAGCCACTGCCAACTTATCATTTGTTTCTTGGACCATAGCCAAATCTTTGAACCGAGCCGAATGCACTGCTTTTGTGAATGCACTTGGCCCAAGTCCTTAACTAAGTATTATTTATCATAGTGCACTTGTAATTATAAATGTGTAAATAAGTAAGAGAGAGAGAGAGAGAGAGAGAGAGAGAGACCTACATACATATCTGTAGGGAAAAAAAATTTTTGACAGAAAAAATAAGTGAAAAAATAACTTTCATAGAATTTTATTTCGTTTTTTGTGTGGTACAACCATGACAAAGGGGGGGAAAAAAGGAGAATTAAACAAATAAAAAATTGAATTTAAAAAAGGTAAATAACTCATTTAGTCCTTAAACTTTTAACCTTGTGCAATTTTAGTCCTTAAACTTTTTTTTCGTAGCTGGAATGTCCCAAAACTTTTAAAATATTACTACAATAGTCATTTTCGTTAATTTTTTAATAGAATCTGTTAGTAATTTAGTCAGAAAATAGTGTTAATTATGGATTCCGTCTAAAAATTAACAGAAATGACTACTGTTGGAGCAGAATTTCGTCCAACACCAAATAAACATTCTTGAAATGGAAAACAAGATCAAACGAAAGAAATAATCAAGAACATTAAGTATGAACACAAAAGAACCTTAAGAACAGTATAGAGAAAACCGGAGTCCGGTATAATTGCCTCAAGGCTTTGTATTGAGAATTGTGTCTTGTTTTTTTCCTCTCAATTTAAAAGAATTTATAATACATTGGGAATGTAGGAGTTTAATTCTCCTATCAATTTGAGAGTTTATTCTCTCTTTAATTACAATGAACTATTCACATTTCGGTAATTTGATATGTAATAAATATGGACGTTTAAATAGGCGATTGAGTTCCCTTTGTAAACTCCTATTAATTGTTGAACGTTGTCCTTTATAGACGCTTGAACTTCCCCTTCTGACATTTGATATAACCTGAGGAAGACTCTTACTTGAGGGTAGTGTCCTTCCTCATAAATAAGTAGACCTCTATCTAGGTTGTCCCCTTTCTTAGGTAGGCTCCTACCTATATTGACTTGAATAAAAATTAATTTAAATAATTTTTATATAATGACAAAAATATCATTCAACAACTACTATAACAATGTTTTTAATGGTTTATGATCATTTCAGCTACGAAAAAAAGAATAGAGAATGCTCCTAAACTATTAAAATATTACTATAATAGTCAATTCTATTAATTTTTGTACGGAATCAATTAGTTAGCATTACTTTTTAACCAAATTACTAATAAATTCCGTCTAAAAATTAACAGAAAAGACTATTGTAGGAACATTTTAAAAGTTTAGGAACATTTCAGTTACGAAAAAAAATTTAAGAACCAAAATTACACAAAGTTAAAAGTTTAATGACCAATATAGTAATTTACCCAAAAAAAAATAAAAAAGGTCCTTTTTGATCCCTCGGTTACATCATACTCTTATCGATTTCATTGAATCCATGAACGTCATTATAGAACACAGTTGAAACTAACCAATTTAATTTGAAGTTCATGTTAAAGCTTCTAAAAATAAATGTGATCTTTAAAATTATTCTTGAAATATTCAAGACAAGTTAGTACACTAATTTAAGGGGGAGTGTTGAGACCGGAGATAATTATCAAATATTCATTATAATAATCCTTTAAGATTCTTTTTATATTTTAGATTTATTGTAATACAGGTATGGAAATATTTTATTTCTTGATTGCAGGAGATTAGATATTTACTTTTATATTAGAACATTTGAATATATTTGTATTGATTTTCATATTGATAAAATTTCTTGCTTTTAGATGATTTGTCAATATTATGAACTTATCCATTTTTATACCTGTAAAATTAATACAAGAGCCCATTTATAGTACTAATCACCGGTGAATTTTCTCCCTATTTCATCAATCCTTTCTCCTCCACCTTTTATTCTCTTATTTATTTTTGTTTTATTTATCAGTTTTTCAAGACATATATCTTCTGTCTCATTCCCTCTTAATTACGGTTTCAAATTTTCGGCCTCACATGACAAAGCAAGCATTGGGATTCTCGTCGCTGAACATCGGAAGCCCAGGGTAACCCATTGGATACGTGGTTCCAGGCCCTTGCAGCCCCCAGCTCATCATCTCCGTCTCTCCAAAGTCGACCACCGCCTTCTTCCCTCCATCACTGCCATCTTTGCCGGCCTTACCACTATATTCAGCTACTGAGATGACCTCGGCTTGCGTCTTCAACTCCTTGCGCAACTTCACGATCAGAGCTACCAAGTCCAATGACCCTGTCACAGTCACCAACTCCCTCTCCCTGTCGACCGAAACACTCCGTACCCCATCGCTCCCGACTATTGTTTTCACAATCTTTTTTGTCCAATCTTCGGAGTGCAGCCTCACCTTAAGAACCGCCGTCATAATCCAAGGCTCTTTCTTCATCAGAGGCTCCCTCTCTTTGGCTTTCTTCTCACCGGGCTCCTTCTCTTTCTTCATCAGAGGCTCTCTCTCTTTGGCTTTCTTCTCATCGGGCTCCTCCTCCTCTTTCTTCATCAGAGGCTCTTTCTCTTTGGCTTTCTTCTTATCGGGCTCCTCCTCCTCTTTCTTCATCAGAGGCTCTTTCTCTTTGGCTTTCTTCTCATCGGGCTCCTTTTTCTTGTCATTTTCGTCTGCCTTCTTCTTGTTGTCGTCCTCCTTGCTTGGTTGTGGGGAGACAAGGCCGCTGTCCTCCCCCGCAACTTGTGACTGGACGGCTTGGTAGCTCCTTTGTTGCAGAATTGTAAGAGAAAAGTGGAAAATTAAAGGAAATTATGAATACTGTAAGTTGTTATGATCTTCAGAACACAAATTTTCAATTTTCAGACTTGAAATGTAAAGAAATAATTACCTGCCGGTAGTGTCAGGCGAATTCGACATTGCGACATGCAAGTAATGCAATATTTGTTGGTTGTGATTTTGCAACTCCGTCAAGTGTGATTGGAGAGAATGTATTACTTCTTCTGGAACCTCAACATGTTGCTCATCCGCACTCACATCCTTAAACAGAGCATTGACGCTTGAAGCATATGGCAGTGATGCCAACTCTGGGGGTAATCCAACAAACTGATCATCTTGCGTGGTCGGCGCTAGAGTCCGCAAGTTTCGGAGGATCTCATTGTTCTGATCTTCCACCGCAACGATCTGGGAATACAAGCTGTCTATAATTTCCTCTGATGTCTCGTGAAGCTGCTTTTCCGCAGCTGTAGAATGGGATGGGGCGACTCTGGAGGGGGATGACATCTCTGGAGAGCTGAAAGATCCACGTGACGTGTTTGACATTACAGTCTTCAAATGCTGTGAAATTTGCTTGTTATGTGTTCCTAACTTAGTCATGGCACTGTGCAATACTATGTCCGGCGCCTGTCGTATATCCTCCCGACGTGGATCCTTGTCAGATGCAGATCGTCTCCCAAGAACATGCTTAAAAAGGTCTGCATCGGCGAATCATATATGTAGTTATAACCATAGCTAGTGTTCTATTTTAACACACACATTTATGTTGAAACTTGAATGGTATCAATGATGCATTAGATTTATGAAAGTGATAACAATGTATTTCGGTAAAGTACAGCCCTGTATAAATAAATCAAACAAGGATTCAATATAGCACTGTTTAGAAGGAAGAAAAAAAAAAGGCTAGAAAAAGAAGTGAAGCGTAATTACTATGTATACCTTGTAGTTTCAACCTTTTTACAACCTAGTTTTGCGAAACTACAAATGTACTCTTTTCATTTGAGAAATATGCCTATGTTTCATCCCTGATGTCGTTTTTAAGGCCAAAAAAAAGGACAAAAATACCCTGAAATGGTTATTGAATTTTTTAGGCAAATTAGAAAGATCAAAACCACACAAGAAAAGATACACATACATATGCTTATTTACAGAGGCTACTCCCTTTTTTTTTAATATCTTTTTTTAAGGAAAGACGATCCACTGCCCATAATGTTTTTGAAGGGTACTGTTAAGAACTTTCTTAAAGTATTTTTACGTTACAAAATATTTAAAGTTATTTTTATCTTTTTACTATTTATGTTTAGTCTATAAAGTGCAGAAAGGGATGAATTGAAAAAAAGAGAGGAACAAATTGAGAAAAAGTTGAAACCAGTAATGTAATTAAACCCATTAACGACTTCAGTATATTCTTAACATCATTTTGTTCAATAAAATTTGTATTTTGCAAGATATATATATGTATATAAATATTTGCAAAGAATGCTAGTTATATTTTTGATTCGGTATTAATTAAAAATTATCGCTATATTATCTTGGTAGAAAACTAGTGACAACGTACCACAAAGACAACATTAAGGCAAGCTTTATAGGGGGTTGAAGTAATTAGAGAAAGAGGCAAATAGCAGTATTAGAGTAAATACCAGTAAAAAAAAAAAAAAAATTACCATGTAATTTATCTATTTATTTAGCAAATTTGCTATTTACTTCAAATATTTTAAACCTTGTTATTTACTTCTATTATTTTTGTAAAAACTCTATTTACTACTATTTCTATAAGTAATTTAATGGGTGCAAATATAACCACTCTTTTTTTTTTTCAATAAATAAATAAAATTTAGAATACTGACTTTTGTTTATCAATCCGTTCCCTCTGTATTTTGCGGAATCAAATCGTTGACGCTGGTGCACTATAAACATTATTATAGATGTTTTACTGTCATTTATTTTTCTGAGAGTCAACGGGTTAAAGAGCATGATTTGACTATGACAAATAGTCTTTCTATGTAGAGCTACATAACAAACCTTTTCTAATATTAATTATATGTTTTCACTTGATAAACATGAACAAATTAACAATAACAATGATTTAAAAAAATGAAGTCTGTACGTACCTACAACAGGCGAGAGAGACATTATGCGACTGCAAGAATAGGTTGACTTCTTTTTGTGATTCTCTAATGGATTTAAGTCGCCAGCTTCTTTCTTTTTGGTATCAGCTTCTTTACGAGTCCCTCTTGATTCAAGCTTGTAACTAAGAGTTCCAAATTCAGTATCAGATATAGGATCTTCTTCTATTTCTGATGCGGAAAAGTCTTGAGTACTGCAATCTTCAAAATCGGATATACGATCATCTCCTTCTATTTCTGATGATGATTCACCAACGTCTTGAGTAATGTCATGAAATCTCTTCTCCACATCTTCTTCCATTTTGGTATGAGCCTCAGGAACATTGACACTGCCACTTGCTTGAGGCTTGTGACTATGACCATCATCCTTGAAATCAGCCATAAATGCATCTTTCATTTTTACCAACATTTGAGCTGAGTCAAGAATCATCTTCACATCTTTGGCATAAATAAGTTGGACACCACACTTTTTCACATTGCAGTTGCTCTTGTTAGAAGAGTAGAATTTGAACGAGGCTTCAGCGACATTCTTGTCATTTTTAGCAGCAAAACTATTCTTGTCGCAGTAGTTAAACAAGAACAAGTGCTCTGAATCAACAATTAGACGATGATCACTGCCCGCTGGATCATTGCCCCCCTTGAACATCAAAATGTCATCTGCAACCCCATGAGGCTGAGAATCCATGGTAAGACCGAATTGAATATAGAATTTGAAATTGTCGTAAATATCACACTTCTTGAAATCAACAACAACACCAAGAGCAAAACCCAAGAAGTTGGTACTACACCAATCCGGGGGAAGCTTGATTTCTATTGAGGAACTTTCAAATTGATGACTGAACCATTTTGGAATTTCATTTCCGGGACACCAGGTTTCAGACACTCCTCTCTGCAGTATCATAAATACCAGTAATGAACATCTTTTTAAAGAAAATATTATTTAACTCCTAATAATAAAAAGTCAGGAAACGTGCTGAGAACTAAGGTAATTCATCTGCAGATTTATAAAGGAAGACATGTACCTCTTCATCTTTTGAGGGTGAAGTTGCCATTTTCAAGATTCTAAATCCTGCTTCAAAGACTATTATTGCTCGTGCATTCTGATCCAGTTTCAGGCAGTTTCTAAAATCAAATCTTCCACTAGAATATTGAAAGGAATCATCCTGAAGTTGTGCGAGACCAGTTACATATTTGGACAATGTCTCTAGCGAAGTGCAGCCAGTTGCATTTAAGTTTTGTAGATGCAATGGAAGGTCTGGTAAATGCTTGAGCTTTGTACAGCAGCAGATGCTGAGTTCT
>JAFMPE010044323.1:0-15015 GCA_024759925.1 Ficus religiosa | reverse complement strand
GGGGGGGGGGGGGGGTAAATGTCGTGGGTGGATGTTGAGAGAGTACTCCAGTACTAATGCATCTGGTTTTTTTTTTTTTTTTTTTTTAATTCGGTTTTCAATATTTTGGAGGGACTGTCAAATAATTTGGATTTTTTGGAGGGACCAAAATTTTGGTTTTTTTTTTTTTAAAGATTTTTTAAACTTTAAACTCCTTTTTCTAATATATATATATATATATATATATATTTAATTACTCATTTTAGAAAAAGAAATCAATTATTTGTTATCTACTGAATCTTCTGTTCTTTTTTTTTTTTTCCTGCCTAACAGAATCGTTTTTTTTTTTTTTAACTTTAAACTCCTTTTTGTAAAAAAATAAAAATAAAAATAAAAATAGAATGAGAAAATTTTAAAACTCCAAAATATTTGATTCAAATTTATAGGTGGTAGCTTTAAAATTTAAATGAGAAATTGATCATATCTTTTGTGGTAGCAAATGATCTTATTAAAATATTTATTTAAAAAAATATAAATAATATTTATTATTATTATTAATTAGGAGAGATGATATTATTTTGTTATTGATATTATAATTTATAACAAATAAAAAAATTTTGATAAGATTTCGCTATAAAATCAGGAATTTGGCAGCTGAATGTTGTGATTCAGCTACTGAATTTGAATTTGGTCACAATATCTAACTTTCCGCTACCAAATATTGGTAGCATAAACGTAGAATCGGCTACTAAAACCATATTTTGGTTTTGTAAGATATGTAATGAAACCGTCACTGGAATTGAGATCTCATTCAAAAATAAAGATATCAAACATCTGGAGTTTCTTTTTGTATATTATATGGATGATCCGATCCGCTAGAACCATGATTGGGAATTGTTTGATCGTCTTTCTCTGAGGAAGAGGTGAAATATAATCAACTTAAATTCGGGACAGCTATTCGAAATCTTAGTGAAAGACTGGATTTGTTATCTCATGTTTGTTTTTCATGAAAAAAATACCATTCAGTACTTTTATTGAAATATAACTTAAAACTTTTTTTTTGTCCTCCCCAAACAATATATTTTAGGATAGATTTTAGAATAACATGCTTTACATATGCATGTTTCATAAAAAATATAACAACTACTATAGATTAGGAAATCTTCGAATCAATGTTTAATTTATAAATACGAGCTTAATAAGAGAAAAAGAAACGCATTTTAAGTATTAATTTTAAAATCGAATCAATTGTAAATTGATTGATGTTAAAATATGTGTATTAGTATTATGTTAAAAACTTTATATTGAGTTTATTAATGAAATTACCCATTTAAAAAGGTGTAACATTATGTGTATTAGTATTGTATTCAAAAACTTTGGGGGTGTTTGGTTGAAGGTAATCAAATATAATCACATACCTGACAATCTTTTTAAAGTAATCAAATTACTAGGAATATTATATTATAGTGTTTGGTTTGTATGTAGACAATTTTAGTAAGATTCTTAGGAAAATTAGATTATTGTGTCGAATTTTAGGATTACCATGATATTTAGAAAACCAAAGGAGGATGGTGGGTTTCCGATTCCCAAGTATCTAAAAATAAGATAATCTCATAATAAACATGATAATCTTAAGATTCCTATTCCTTTATAACATATTATCCCGTACCAAACACTCCCTTTATATTGACCAATACTTTTCAGGGACCAAATTAATTTGGTCCCCGTAATTCCCTGAAAGGGACTTACGGGGACCAAATTTTGGTCCCCGAAAATCCTTTTCCGCCACCAAATATTTTTTAATCGCCGTTTGATATCTTCAGAATCAATTATCAGGGACAAATTAATTTGGTCATTGAAGGGGACTTACGGAGACCAAATTTTGGTCCCCGAAAATCCTTTTCTGCCACCAAATATTTTTTGGTCACTATTTGGTATCATCAGAATCAATTTTCACGGACCAAACTAATTTGGTCCCTGAAGGGGACTTACGCAGACCAAATTTTGGTCCCCGAAAATCCTTTTCCACCAGCAAATATTTTTTGATCGCCGTTTGGTATCCACCAAATATTTTTTGGTCGCCGTTTGGTATCTTCAGAATCAATTATCAGGGACTAAATTAATTTGGTTCCTATAGGGGACTTACGGGGACCAAATTTTGGTCCTCGAAAATCTTTTTCTACCATCAAATAGTTTTTGGTCGTCGTTTGGTATCTTTAGAATCAATTATCAGGGACCAAATTAATTTGGTCCCTAAAGGGGACTTACGGGGACCAAATTTTGGTCCCCAAAAATCCATTTCCGCCACCAAATATTTTTTGGTCGCTGTTTGGTATCTTCAGAATCAATTATCAGGAACCAAATTAATTTGGTCCCTGAAGGGGACTTACGGGGACCAAATTTTGGTACTTGAAAATCCTTTTCTGCCACCAAATATTTTTTAGTCGTCATTTGGAATCTTCAGAATCAATTATTAGGGACCAAATTAAAGGGGACTTAGGAGACCAAATTTTGGTTCCCGAAAATCCTTTTCCACCACCAATTATTTGTTAGTCGACGTTTGGTATCTTCAGATTCAATTTTCAGGGAGCAAATTTTGGTCCCCGAAGGAGACTTACGGGGACCAAATTTTGGTCTCCGAAAATCGTTTTCCGCCACCAACTTTTTTTTTTGTCGCTGTTTGTCTTCGGCGGTTTTTTTTTTATTTTATTTTTTATTTGCGCTACCATTGGCGACCAAAAAATAATTTGGTCTCCAAATGTCTCTTACGGTGACCAAAATTTGGTCGTTGAAAGTTCAGACTTTTGGGGACCTAAAGTTGGTCGCCGAAACTTCTCTTCAAAGACCAAATTTTTTTTGGTTACGAAAAGTCTGGTTGTTGAAAGTTCAAATTCTTGTAGTGATGGGTACAACTCAACAATTCTCCCCCTCTGCATCATGTAGTGGGCTCGACCAAGCCCGCTTTCTGCTTGCATGCTTCAAGTTTCTCCTTAGGCAAAGATTTTGACAACATATCCGATCTATTCTCACTTGTACGAACTTTCTCCAAGTGCATTTGCTTTGTTTCGAGTACATCACAAATCCAGTGATGCCTAACATCAATATGCATGGATCTTGAATGGAATATTGAAGTTTTGGAGAGGTGGATGGCACTCTGATTGTCAGTATAGACAATATACTTCTCTTGTTATAGACCCAATTCTTGAAGAAACTTTTTCATCTACAAAGCTTCTTTACAGGCTTCAGTAATTGCAATGTACTCAGCTTCTGTACTGGATAAAGCAACGCATTTCTGTAATTAGACTGCCAAAAGACTGCTCCCACTGCAAAGGTCATCAAGAACCCCAAAGTGGATTTCCTGGAATCAACATCACCTGCCATGTCTGAATCTGTGTAACCTTCTAAAATAGGCTCACCACTGCTAAAGCATAAACACACCCTGGAAGTACCTCTTAGATATCTCAATATCCATTTCACCGCTACCCAATGTTCTTTTCCAGGATTAGAAAGAAATTGGCTGACAACTCTAACAGCATAAGCAATATCTGGTCTTGTGCAAACCATGGCATACATCAAACTGCCAACTACAAACGCATAGGGAACTTTACTCATTTCTTTTTTTTCTTTCTTGCTTGTTGGACATTGCTTAGAAGAAAGCTTAAAGTGCCCTGCAAGTGGAGAACAAACTGTTTTTGCCTTGCTCATGTTGAACCTTTCAAGAACTTTTTCAATATAACCTTCTTGAGATAGCCAAAGTTTCCCATTCTTCCTATCACGGGAGATTTTCATGCCGAGTATTTGTTTTGCTGATCCCAAGTATTTCATTGCAAAAGACTTACTCAACTCCTTTTTAAGCTTCTTAATCTTACTAGTATCATAGCCAACAATTAGCATATCATCCATATATAGTAGAAGGCACTAGTAAAAATTGTGGATTACACGACGGTTATTTACTGTCGTGTAAACTTTGTAACCATCGTGTAATCCAGCGTCGTAAAAGATACCACGACGGTTTTATAACCGTCATGGTATCTCAATGTTACACGACGGTTAAAACCGTCGTCGAAACAAGCAAATTGGCTACATTACACGATGGTTCTGAGTCAAAACTGTCGTGTAATGTACTTGATTACACGACTGTTTGTTTCAAACCATTGTGTAATGTATATACAATCAACGAGAATAACAAAAAAAAATTTTTTTTTGAAGCAACATTACACGACGGTTCTCGGGAGAACCATCGTCTAATGCATGATTTTATAGGACGGTTCTCGGCAGAACCGTCGTGTAATATTCTTCATTACATGACGGTTCCCATCCGAAACCGTTGTGTATTTTTTTTGCAAAAAAATAAAAATATAGGGGTTTTTTTTTGCTGATTTCCGACAAGTGGCCTAACCTGTATGTTATCCAAAACACAATCCAAGATATTAACTACATTGATCAAAGTAAAAATACATACCAATTATTATACATTACAAGATTACATAGCATAATTAATGAATTGCATTACATGGCCACACCATTCTCTCTAATCAAATCCAAATCCTGAGAAGTGAAAAATTCTTTACTTTCAATTAAGTCAATTCCATTCAACACTATGTCCCACATAAAACCTAAAATAAAATAACCACATTCAAACTTCCCTCTTGGAGGGGACAAGATCGGCTCGAGATTTTTGTTTTAAAGTCTCGTCTCCTTCTAATCCCTTCTCCGACCCTAATCTTCCAATCCGTTTGGACCCTAGCAAATTGGTAAAGTTCAAACTAATTAAGATGCATATAATTAAGATTAAATAAAAAAAAATTAACATATTAAAATTGACTTGCATGTTCATTAGCTTAGTAAAATCGTCTCGTTTCTTCTCTCGAAAAGGATCAAAATAAAGGATGAGGTCCTCCCATGGGTGAATGACTCCCAAAACCCAATGTCTCCTTCTGTTATGTGGCACAAGATAAAGCCATCCTTTTGGTGCGTCACGCAAAAAGTTGACAAGAATGTCGGCTCGCTCTCTCATGCCAGCATCTTTAGTATCTATTCTCACCAGTGAGATCAAGGTTGGAGACACAAAAACAAACTTCTCAGTTTATCCATTAATCCTACATAGTTCCTCCAAATATCTGCATAAGCGTATCAAATTGTTACTCTACCTGACATATAGAAGAATATCCAGAAAAAAAAATTCAGAGATAGAATGTCGTACCTCATGTAGACTAATACACAATTCGCACTGATTTCTTATAAATTAGTGAACTCATAAATATCGTCAAAGCTCAGAAAGACAGGCATTTTAAAACCCATGATCGTGAATGGTATTGGGACCTCTATCTGATTAACTTGATGCATCGAACTATGTACATAATAAGCCAAAGGTCTCACGCCATGTTCATTTTATTAAAGTCGAACAAACGTTGTTCTCGTTGCGCATCCTGTTGTACCTCAGTTCGAGAGTCGATCATTTTATTTCCAAGCTTTATTTGGCCTTTTTTTTCTACCAGCTGCTGGGTCAGGAACATGACTTGGCCCTCGACTCGCCTTGTTCATACTCGTATTGATCTTGACTAAAGTTTTGGGCCAAGCAACAAACCCATTAATAGCATCCTCCACAGTGGTTGCCTCGTACGTCGGTATAGGTAATGCTGCTTTTTTTAATTTTTGCACCTTGATTGACACTCGCACGTTCCCTTCCCCCAGTGGAATCCCATGCACTGTATCGGTGGGAAGGCTCTCTAGCCATGCTCTTCCAAACGTAACAAGCAACTGTCCACCATGAACTTCATCGAAAATATAGAGCTTACACTCCTGACTATCAACTGGCATGGTTGGCGGATCAGACACTCCATGTTGTTTTTCTTGGACAGAGCAACTAGTCTTAAAGCTGTTGTGTTAGTCCACGGTTGGCACATTGTTGGGATCAAACGACGGCTCCACATCTTTGTTCGCACATAGACCATGCACCAATGCCTTTAATTCTTCTATTTCACATCTCATTGATAGTACTTTATTATCTTTATTCGAACTTCGATTTAGGTTGAAATACTAAGACGGCTTTATGAACTTTGATTGGCCACGGATACATCCTTTGTGTTCGGGTCTAGATAATGCTTACGATAATACATCACTAGTGCTAACTGATTCGAAAGTGCCTTGGCTCTCTTGTGTGTTGTACTCCATCTAGAAGATAATTAACATAACTCATTTAAGCTTAAGGGTTGTAAGTATGTATAGTAGTGATAAAGAATTCATTGTTAGTTAGTAAACTTACTATCAACTCGCTTATATTTTTACATGCTGGATCTTTCAACTCTCCATCTGTGCCTATCTGTTGATCTAGCCACGAACCATATCTTTTTTCCCATTTCCCAGTCTTCTTAAACTGTAATATAACATTGTTAGTATACATGAGAACATAATGTTCTATAATTGGCATACGATTTAGAACACACAAAATTTATTGACATACCTTTTCCTGGTCGAGCTTTTTATATCCGTCTCGGCCTCCTCTCGATGAGTATTCGTTGTTTGTCCTTATTTCGCTACCACGATCTGAAAGTTGTTGGAATTGTGAGGATGTTCTATACTGAACGAATTTCGCCCAATCCTCTTCTTCTATATTAGGGTAGTTGTCAATAACCTTTTGAGGCCGTGTCCATACACTATCTTTTTTGATACAAATTCCTCGACAAACGTCTTGTAAAGATCATGTCGAAAATTCCTTGCAGTTTCACAACATGATTTTAAACAAGTACTCTGAAAGCGATCATCCACGGTGAAAGAAGTAATAGTTTCTTTCCAAATTATTTCTTTCAATCTGTCTAAATCATGGGATCTCCAATCTTGTATCCGTATTGGAACATGCTCTCGAGCGAGCATACCAATCCAGCTCATTACTTCATCACCATGCTTCCCTTCCGGTTGTCCTTTCTCGTCAAATGTGACTTCAATTCGTTCACCTCTTTTCCTTGTCATATGGACACATTTCATTATAGTTGTCCTTCACTTGCCATCGCCAGTGGGATCCAACCGGTTTTTCCTTTGTGCTTGTCCCTTTTTGGATCGTTCCATTGTAGTTTGGCTCATGTTTTATTCTAACAATCACCTATATTTATTGCAACCAAAAAAAAAAAAAAACAATTATGTCAAACCAATATAATCAAATCAAATTAACTTTCACTACCAAGCACACATTACATAAATTTTTTAAAATGACAAAAAATTACACAAACTTATCGAGTACTAATTTTGTTAAAAAAAAAAAAACTGTGAGCCTTTAATTCACCGCCAAGTCAAAGTGAGGCGTGCGCCTGTGAGCCCACGGGCGCCATGCGCCCCCCATTGGCACCAGGCCCCCCCACGGGCACCGGGCGCCCCCCCCCCCCCCCCACAGGAGCCAGGCGCCCCCACCCCTCTTTCTAGTGTGGATTCTTTATGTATTTTCATGTTAGGGGACTTGATGTAATATTGATATAGTTATGCTATGAATATTTATCAAATTCTATATGATTTTCCAAAAGAAAAACCCATTTCGGCATTTCATCGAGCATGTTGTGGGCGGACAAAATTCATGTTCATAAATGTGTGTAAAGTTCCAAAACCATTCACAAAACATTCATGTTCTAAAATGTGTGTTAAGTGGCAAACAAGAATACAAATAAGCATTGTGTGTTAGTTGTTTTGTTACAAAACAAGAAATTGAGCAATATGGAAGTCACCTTGCTTTTCTTTGAAGAAGAATCGGCATGGCCAGACCGAGGGATCGAGGTGGTAGGCGGCGACGGCAACGACAGCTTGAGCGGACTTTAAGAGAAAGGTGGCGGCGGGTGGGCGAAGGAGGTGGGTACTAGCTTGGAGAAATCTAGAGAGGGTGAGGGCGGATTTTGCATGGATATGAAGAGAAATGAAGAGGAAATTGTATTTAAGTAATAGGTTTTCGCACGGATTTCGAAGCATGAAATTTGAAATTTTTCAAAATTTTCAGAGGATTACAAGATAATTTTTTAAAAAACCATCGTGTAATCTCCTATTACACGACCGTCAATGAACTGTCGTGTAATCTCCTATTACACGACGGTTTTTGAAATTTACACGATGGTTTTTGAAATCTCCTATTACTTAATCTTCGTCGTGTAATCCAACTTTTGTAGTAGTGAGGATAATGAAATCATCACTAGAGTGTTTCTTTATAAACACACAATGATCAGATGAAGTTTTAGAGTACCCATGACTCACCATAAAAGATTTAAACTTCGTGTTCCACTGTCTTGGTGCTTGTTTGAGCCCATACAAACTCTTTCGAAGCTTGCACACATAATTCTCCTTTCCCTTAACTTTGACCCTTCCGGCTGCTCCATATAAATTTCTTCTTCTAAATCACCGTGAAGAAATGCAGTTTTCACATCAAGTTGCTCTATCTTTAAATTCAGGCGGGCAGCTAGACTAAGAACAACTCTGATGGATGACATCTTCACTACTGAAGAAAATATCTCTTCAAAGTCAACACCTTTCTTCTGACCAAATCCTTTCACAACCAACCAAGCTTTGTACCTTAGTTGCGAGCTATTGTGTTTAGCTTTCAACCTATAAACCCATTTGTTCTTGAGCACTTTCTTGCCTTTTGGTAACTTTACAAAGTCGTAGGTGTGGTTCTCACACAAGGATTTCATCTCTTCCTGCATGGCATTAGACCGTTCTTTCTTTTGCTCATGAGAAATGGCTTCTTGGTAAGTTTCAGGCTCTCCACCATCTGTAAGCATCACATACTCACTTGAATTGTATTTTGAAGGAGGTTGGCGCTCTTTTGTAGATCTTCTCAATGGAGGCTCATTTGGTGGCGGTGGTGGTGCTTGCTCAACTTGTTCAACTGGAGAGACATCATCATCAACTGGAGGGGACTCATCATCAACAATATCTCCACCATCTTTTTGCATGTCTCCCCCGTGATCAGTATTCACTACAAGTAGAGGATATGGATTTAAATTGACACGAATCTCAACAGAGGAACTAGTATTTTCAACTTTATCAGCATCATTACCAAGTTGATCTTCAAGGAACATAACATCTCTACTTCTGACAATCTTCCTATTCACTAGATCCCATAATCTATACCCAAACTCTTCATGACCATGTCCCAAGAAAATACATGATTTTGCCTTATTGTCAAGCTTGGACCTCTCATCTTTAGTAACATGAACAAACGCCCTGCAACCAAAAACTCTCAAATAACCATAAGAAACATCTTTCCCTGTCCAAACTCTGTTAGGAACATCACCATTTAAGGTAGCTACTGGGGAAAGATTAATCAAGTTGACTACAGTCCTCATAGCCTGCCCCCAAAAAGACTTAGGAAGCTTAGCATGAGAAAGCTTACATCTTATCATTTCTTCAATGGTCTTGTTCATTCTTTCTACCACACCATTTAGCTGAGGTGTCTTTGCTGGAGTTTTCTCAAGCCTGATTCCATGGGCTTTGCAATAGTTTTCAAATGGCCCCCTGTATTCACCACCATTATCAGCTCGAACGGACTTACTGTCTCTCTTTCAATCTTGTCATGAAATTCTTTAAAGACATCAACCACCTAGTCTTTTGTTTTCAAAGCAGTAGCCCAAACTTTTCTTGAGTGGTCATCAATAAAAGTCACAAAATAGAGTGAACCTCTAAGAGTTTTAGTTTGCATAGAGCAGATATCAGTATGAATCAAATCAAGAGTATTTGATCTTCTAGATGGAGGGTGTGAATGAAATGTAACTCTATGTGTTTTTCCAGCTAAACAATTAACACAAGTTTTAAGAGGCATACCTTGCAAACTAGGGAGGAATTGCTTTCTAGCAAGAATTTATAGTCCTTTCTCGCTAATGTGAAAAGGCCTCTTTTGCCAAAGATCAATACTTGCATCCTTCTGAATAGCATTTATCTCTCCCTTTTTGAGCTTTGCTTGTGTGACATAGAGCGTATTCATCTTCTTTCCTTTTGCAATCACTAGAGAACCTTTGGTGAGCTTCCATTTACTTTTACTAAAATAATTAATGAAACCCTCATTGTCAAGTCTGCCTGTAGAGATCAAGTTGAGGTGAATATCCGGTACATGTCTGACATCCTTTAATATTAACTTGCTTCCAAGATTAATCTTTGAGAAAATATCACCAATACCCACAATTTTAGAGGCATCATTGTTTCACATCTTGACATTGCCAAAATCACCGACAGAGTAAGAAGTGAAGAAATCACTAGGAGCAGTAACATGTAATGAAGCACAAGAATCAATCACCCAATCACTCTCCTGGCATGCGAGGCTAACATAACTATCATCACAAACAATGACAACATCACCCTCAGTGGCTACTGTATTAGTCTCTTTCTCATCTTTCTTTCCTTCACCCTGCTCTCTTTTCCAAAGCCTGCACTCTTTCTTTATGTGACCTGGCTTGTTGCAGTGGTAACACTTGAAACTTTTTCTGTATTGGGAATTTCCTCTAGATGTATCCTTTTTGCCATGACCTTGAGGATGCCTGCTTTTGCTTCTTCCACGCCTTTCATGTTTTTCAGAAACAAGTACCTCAGAAGAAGATTCACCCTTTTCCTTTCTCCTGGCTTCTTTGTTTAGCAAACTGTCCTTAACCATCTCCATGGTTAGCTTTTCTTCTGGCGCTGAAGTACTTAGTGACACCACTAGTGTTTCCCAGCTTTCAGGCAATGAGCTGAGAAGTAACAAAACTAATAGCTCATCTTCAAGTTTCATCTTTATAGTTGTCAACTGGTTCACCAAGCTTTGAAAATCGCTTGTATGTTCAATCATACTCTTCCCATCCTTGTTGTTCAAATTCACAAGCCTTTTAATGAGCATGGCTTTATTTCTGAAAGTATTCTTCTCATACATTGCCGCTAACTTTTGCTAGAGAGCATCATCTTTGATTTCTTCAGCATTGTGATGGAATATGTTGTGATCAACCCACTGCCTTATTATAGTAGCAACCTTCATATGCAATATCTCTCAATCCTCATCACTCAATTTTTCTGGCTTTTCCTTGTCTAGAAAAGGCCTAAACAAATCTCTGCAATACAATATGTCTTGCATTTTCCTCTTCCAAATGGAATAATTCGACGGGGTTAATTTTATCATCCCAAACGAATTTTGTTCATCTATCTCAACACACAAGAATTTTTCTCTAGCCAACCAAAAGCTCTGATACCACTTTGTTGGGAAAACCACCAATTAAACTTTTCTCTCTTTATGTGATAAAATGGATTCTCCAAAAGTTTCAACAAAGCCAACAAAACAACCAAAGCAATCACTAGTACAAAAAGAGGATACCATGACCGTTTTTAACCGTTGTGGTATCTTTTCCACGACGGTTTTCTAACCATCGTGGTATCTAGGATCATGGAATCTATTTGGATTTTATGACAGTTTTTTAACCGTCGTTAAATAGACAAAACTGACGTCAAATAATGGGTAAATAGTAATTTTACAGGACGGTTTTTTTAAAAAACCATGAAAAAAACCGTCGTGGTAGGTTAACCTACCATGACCGTTTTTTCAAAAAACTATCATGGTAGGTCATTTCACGAAAAAAAAAAAAATTTACCCAATTCATGTGATCTCCCATGGGTGGCAAATACCGTGTGTTATTCATTACATAGCCCAGATTAAAATATAGCTAATGTTTAATTGATTTTGTGTCACAATGTACAACAATTATTACAAAACCATACACTATATTACAAAACCTAATCGTCACCCAACAATTTAAATCAATCTAAAACTCAGAGCAAATCCAAACACATAAAAAATCACACAATCTAATCAAACGGATATTTTGTCGAACATGTAACATGCAAAAATATCACAAACACATTCAAAACTTTTTTCAAGAAAACAATCACCCAAAATCACAAACACAGTCAACAATAACTCAAAATCACGTTTACAACCAACTAAATGAACTTCCATAATATGTGTGGTGCAAAAGAGAGAGAGACTTACCAAGTACACGGCCATGGGTGTGGTCGGCTTCGTAGCGGGGTAGTCGACAGAGGATGGGTTTTAAGGAAGAGATTGGAGGGAGGAGTTATGGCAGCGAGTAGAGGCAAAAGGGAGAGGGAGAGGCACGAGAGAGAATTAGTGGTGGAGTTGCGGCTGGCGGAGATGAGAGGTGACAGAGAAAGGGAGAGGCCCAAGAGAGAATGGAGGCGAGGTTGGAGAGAAAATGGAAGGAGGGGTCACAGTGGAGGAGATGGGTTTTGAAGGAGAGTTTGGAGAGACAAGAGTGAAAGAGACGCAAGAGTGAAAATGTAGAGGGAATGAGGGTTTTTTTTTTTTTTTTTTTAATTTTAAAAGTGGCGGATTCAAGCTACATTTAGAAAAAAAAAAATTTGTAAAAATTCACCACATACCACGACGGTTTTTGTTAAAAACCATCGTGGTATGTCGTAGTTTATTTTTATTATTATTATTTTTTAAAAAGTGGCGGATTCACGCGAAATTTTGAAAAAACAAATTTTTTTAAAATGCAAGATATACCACGATGGTTTTTCAGAAACAGTCGTGGAAAGCCTACATTTAGGAAAAAAAAAATTTTTAAATTCACCACATACCACAACGGTTTTTGGCGAAAACCGTCGTGGTACGTCGTAGTTTTTTTTTTAATAATTTTTTTAAAAAAAGTGGCAGATTCACGCGAAATTTTGAAAAAACAAATTTTTTTTAAATGCAAGACATACCACGACGGCTTTTCAGAAACCGTCATGAAAGCTTAGGCTTCCACGACCGTTTTCAAAAATTGTTGTGGAAGCGCTTGGCAACCATGACGGTTTTTGGAAATCCTATTCCACGCCGTGTTTTTGGTGTACTTTCCATGACCGTTTTTTAAAAATGGTCGTGAAAGCTCCGTCATGGAATTTTCGTTTTGTAGTAGTGAATAAAAAATCAAAATAATCAATTGCACAAGAAATACCAATTTTTTACATGGAAAACCCTCCAATGTGAAGGGAAAAACCACGAGACCGTAATCTGATATCAATTTCCATTATATCAATAATAATGGGATTACAAAGTTCTTTCTAGATACAACTAGAGGCTCATAATCATCAAGATAAAACACAATCTTGGCTAAACAACAAGGTTTATCATCAATAAGATGGATTTCAACGCATAGCATAAAAAGAAATTAGTTCTAGATCTCAAGTGGGTATTTGGGAATAGCACCTTAGAGACACCAATTCGAAAATCGGAACTAGTAAATGAGAAGAGCTTGTCACAAGGATTCGCCATGTCAAATTTGAGTATCAACGGACACCGTTTCACCGCTCAATCGTCTTATACAAATCCAAAAACTCTACCTTCTCTCTCTCTCCTTTCTCCTCACACTCTCTGTTTTTCTTTTTCGCGATCATCATTTTTTTTTTTTTTCATTTTTCCCTATCAAAGGCTATTGGGCTTTTAGCCCATTATTTTCCAACCCACAACATGGGGCGGACAACTCAACACAATCATGTTCCCGGCGAGGGAAACAAAGTTGCTCACCAGCTAGCCTTTCACGACTTAAGTTCTTTTTTTTGGTACTGTGGCATTGACAAGAGTTTTTTGTTCTTGTGAGCCTTTGTTAAAGCTGATTTAGCCTCTTTATTACATGCAAATTTAACTACAAAATAAATAAATAAATAAATAAACTTAAATCTAAATCTAAATCTTCCCTTTCTACTTTCTAGAAATCCATCACACACTCATTTTTCTACTTATTCAAATGTAACATTTAACAAATACTATCCAAACACATATTTAATTCGAATACATAAGTCAAATTCTACATTTAAATATAAACCTTCAGTTTTAATGAACACGTAAATACGGCCTATAATCCAAACGGGTAGATAGTTGTTGCATAACATGTTTGAGACTAGGCTACTTACGACCACATCCATCTTTTCCAGTGACTGAAATACATAGATGTTTTTTCTGAATTCCCTAATTAAGAAGGAATTACTCTTCTATAGGTTGAGGAGAATGGCATCTAATTATTATAATATAGCATCGGAAGAAAAAACTGTATCTGTGACATCCCTCAAGAATTATGGCAAGAGAAAAACTTGCAGTGATGTTTTTTGATAGAAAGCTTGTTGTTGGCAGTAATGGAGCCACAAAATTTCTTTTTTCTTGGGACGAGAATTAAATCTAAGGTTTGACCTAAAACTACAATATAAAAATCTATATAATGAATATAGATTTTTATATTGTATATATATATATATATTTTTTTTGCTATGTTTTTTTTTGCTATAGATTTTTAAAACTACAGGTCAAGCACATGTTGTCCTTATAATGAATATTAAACTCTATATATATATATATATATTGATATTGATACTAATGACAAGTTTGACTTTTTCAAATACGCAGGAAGCAAGTGCAAAATTCTATAACTTCCTTTGGAACCTTCTTAACTTGGAGTTTCTCTTATTTTCTTTCACCTAAGCAAATAGTGCAGATTGATCTCCATTTTTTTCTTTTAATTTTATACTAGAGTGAAGAGGGAGAGATAAAGAGAGTTAAAGTGTGTAATATTGTTAAGATATTGCCTTTTTTTTTTTATTATTCGAATAAAGGCTCTCAAAAAATTGAATAATTGATATTATTAGAATTATAAATCTCAAAAAAAAAAAAAAAAAAAAGATGGTCAAACCAATATTGACTAGAACAATAAAGACACAAAAGAAGATTAATAAGTTATCTATAAGGAAATGACCGATTGTCCAAAGTGTTCACATTATATAAATAACTAAAGTGATGTAGTATTGGAGGGGTTTTTTTTCCCCCATCGAAATACCTATTTTACCCTCGAATTTTGCCTTCATATTTTTCTTCTACAGTGTGTTGACTCTTTTATCCCTCAAATTTTAACTTTTCAGCTTCCTCTCTCTCTCTACTCATGCTTCGCCTCTGTCTCTCTCTTTTTGGAATGCTCACTTTTTTTTTTGCTTTTGTTTCTGTTTGTCTCGCTGCCTTTCTCTCTCCTCTTTTTTTTTCACCTTTCTCTTTCTCTC